>MU225253.1:359005-433172 GCA_018584345.1 Thuja plicata | reverse complement strand
ACCTGGATTGGTCCAACCTCTTGACCTTCTGGTCCACTTTCTCATACAATTGGCAGCAATATGACCATACCTTCCACATGTTGTGCAATTTACCCATGTGTTATAGTCCCAAACATATGAGTTACCTTCTCTTGATGGTTTGTAACTTTTATCAATTTCCTTTGTGTTATGCCCTGCATCCCCGTTCCTACATTTTGTGTGCAAAATGTTGGGTCCCCCTTTTTTTTTTTTTGCTTGTGGCTTTGCCTTGTCCTTCTTTCCCTTTTTGTTTTCTTTCTCCGGGGTTTTCTTCCCCCGGTGTGGTGTTTTGTTCGTTCGGTTTTCATCTCTGGGACTCTGGTCCCGGAGGTTGTCCTTCATTGGAAACCAGATTTTGAACTCCAGGATTCTTCGCCATGATGTTCTTAAGGACATCATCGCAAGGAATCCCCCGGCCCGGAGTCCGAAGGTTTGCTTGTCCAGAGATTGCCGAAAGGAGGAGGATTACCTTTTACCGCAGGTATAAATAGAAGTTATCTGTCACTTTCATATTTACCGTGATCAAAACTTCCAAGCACTTAGAGCGATTAAGAAAGCGATTTCAAAGCGATTAACAGGGCATTTGCAGAGAGTTAGTAATAATTAATGCTTAACAATTTCAGTCATTCTCAGGCAATTGCGAGTGCTTCGTGGTGGTGATTCTGACCGTTTGACAACTCAAGCTATTGCAGAGCTCCCACGGTAACCCTTCTTTTTCCTCCGCCTTCTGCGTTCTCAGGTTGGTGTTTCCATTTTCCGCTCTGGTTTTCTTCCTTTTTTGTTTGGTTTTTGCTTCGTCTTGTTCGTGTTGTCGTTTCTTTGTTTGGTTTGTTGTTTTCTGGTTTTTGCCGCCCGTTGGTGGGTCGGCTCTGCCAGAAGGTTGTCCGCCCTCTGTGTAGAGGTAGTCTGTTTGTAAAATAGGTAAATAGTTGTATATATGTTTCTGCCTTGTCTGGTTTTCCCACGAGCATCGTTTCGCGTTGTATATTCATGTATATATGTATATAGTTGTATATAGTCTCTGTATATCTCCTTGTTTCTTTGTATATATCCATCGGCTCCATGTATATCCTTCCAGGTGGCTTGACAAGCTGGTCGAGTCGCCCCTATTTCTGGTTTTCCACCTCTGAACTCGTTTCAGGGTAGAAAACCACCTGTTTAAAACTTAGCTCCTGGTCGGTTTCAAACAGGTGGTTTTCTCTCTCCTCTACGAAGTCTGTCAGAACCTCATTTATGCCCCATGCGCGCAATCAATTTCAGCTAAGTGGCTTCACTTTTCGTGCGTTCGAACAGTTGGCTCCGCCGTCATCGCCATAACTTGCATTTAATACCTACACATGTGGCGCCCACGTGGGCTGATTGACTTGTCTTTTTACATGTCCTCGTTAATGGTAATTTCTCTGGGTTTCGGGTCTCCTGCCACCATCCATCCTACGTCTTCACCAAGTGTGATGAAAATCTCTGGACCCAGATGTTTAACAAAAGATGAGTTTGTGATGTGTTGTGGTTTTCGGTTATCTTTGCGTGAAACTAACTTTTCAGGAAAGCAAACATCACGGTGGTATGATCTCTGGGCCCCAGAATAATTATTTTGATAAAAGTGTTCTGACGGTCGCTTTGTCTCGCAGGTTCCCAGAGTTCATCTTCCGAATATGTCTGAAGCATCTGCATCATCTCCACCCGAAAGTCCAGAGCTACCTACCACTGCAGAAACTAGGGCAGCCGTAAAATCCAAGATGGAGAAGGCCCTAGAAAAGCTGCCCCTCACCATGAAATTTGTACAGGACAACATCATCGTGGGCTCAAAGATTGAGTCCAAGGTCAAGCTGATAACCAACACCAATGTCAGAACATGGGCAGAGATGCAGGCCTTGGTGAAAGTAATGCACGTCCAGCGACAGGCTGGAGATCAACTAGCAATCAACGTTGGAGGCTCTGAGATCCTCCGGGCAGCCTGCTTCCCGTGCTCCGTGCAGTCTCTGGAGCTTATCTTAACACTGGCTGCCAACTATAACTCCTCTGTCTGGGCCGTCATGCTGACGGCCGCAGAACCCACAGGATACCCCACTCCACTGGTGTCCCTCGACCCAGTCACATTCTGGGCGAGCCTAGGGATCCCACAATTTGATAGGGCCATGGTGGTTACAAGGAGTGATGCCCTGACGTAGTTCACACAACTTGAGGATGTTGCCCAGGTGTACATGAATACCCACTGGCTTAAGGCCCCAAAGAGGGACCCAAAGAGAATGAAGATAGAGATTCCCCGCCCTAAATTCAAGGAGAGCATCCAGATGGGGATGATAGCATTAGCCCGGGTCTTTGGGCAGCCCTCCGCCCAAGAGTTTGCCAAATGGATGTACTATTTTCTCCTCGGCATCTCCACCAAGGGAGAATTCTTTGACTGGGCCGCAATAATCTCCAACCATTTTGACTCCCAGTTCCAGCAGTTGAATAGGAAGAAGAAGTTCTATATGTCTTCTTATATTTTCTGGGCCCTAGCGCAGCAGAGGCCCCATTCCAACAGCCTGCTTACATACGGCGTGCTCAGGATTGGCCCAGGACAAAAAGTACTGTGGGCCCATTTCCCATAGATTCAATGGGAGGCTAGCTTCCCCAACTTCTGCCGAGTAAATGATGCGTTTGTTTACTACCATCTGCTCACGCCCACCCGGGATGCCAGATACCGCCTATCTACTGAGGTGATGAAGTTAGTCAGTAGTTACAGACACTAGTACATTCAATTCCAATAACACATGTACATTAGGGTCGCTGGCTTCTCTGAGAAACCCTACTTGTTGCCCAAACATTGTGGGGACAAGATCGTGCTATTAGAATATTGCAGGCAAATAATGGAGGTGCATGCCTTCTTTGCTCTTAAGAAAATACCCAACATCCCATTCCTGATCACATGCGGGGATTATACCTGCAGTCTGGCCACTGCAAAAGAGGCGGACAATGAGCTAAAAAGTTATAATTTACAAGAATTTTATCTAGCGCAGAAAAATTTTGATCCGCATGGCAGGATTGCAACGGCACTGCCCCGGGCTTTAGAGCCCCATCGTATACACATGGAGGACTTCTGGGTGGATTGCCAGGATGATGTGGAGGTGTGAATAGGCACTATGTCAGAATAACAGCCAGAATGATGCAGAAGCTGAGGCTCCAGAAATTCCCAGCAGACTTCTCAGATGCCGCCCCCACTAAAGATCCCCAGTATAAAGAAAAGGGGATGGATAAAAAGGCTCTTCCACCAGTGAACTGGGCTGCCCAAGAAGGGCCCACTATTGAAGATTTCACTCGAGAGGTGGTCGAGAGAAGCCACGCCTATTTTAAGAAGGTGTGCCCTGGGAGTACCCGCCGAGCAGCCCAGCCGACACCAAAGTTAACTCCACCGCCAGTATCTAAATTGACCCCAGGGGCCAGGACTTCTTCGCAGGGAGCAGATAAGGGAAAATAATAGACACGACCCCTTCTGCGCAAGAGGTCCCCATCACAGAACAAATAAAACACTCAGTGGCAGCCTCCCAGCAAATGAGGGAGAAATTAATAACGAGGCTGGCCACTCCACCACTACTCATGGCTGGACCACTTTGTCCTCCCTCCTCCCTGTCATTGGCTACCTTAATGGTCAAGGCAATAGGGGTGGACCCCTTGGAGGCAGCGACAATAAGAGATGTAGGGCCGCCTCTGGTTACTCGGCGAAAGAAGAAGCTCATCAAAAAGACCAAGGCAGAGCCAGAGCTAGAGACATCTCGACCCCAGGAAGTAGAGATTCTTTCTTCCAGCTCCCCGGAGCCAGAGAAAGAAGCAGAACCTGCAGAGGTCCCAGCCAGTCCCCCTCCACAAGCAGAATTTGATGTATTTGCAACTGACGAGTTCGGTAATTTGCGAGGGGACAATACACAAACGGAGATAGAAGTTTCGGGGGCTGAACAAGAAGATATTGAGCAGGAGCCTACACAAGAACAAGAGCAGTAGGCAGAAGAAAAGGAGCCAGAACCGGAGATTGCCTCCGGGGCTCAAGCGATGCAAGGTCCAAGAGTGGACCCACAAAAATAAGGTGAACAAATGACATCCGCTGGGGGAACCAAACCTTCAGGAGTAACCGTGACCCCAGCCGTCCCGTTCCAAGGGCCACTCCTGGGAGCGACCTTTGGGCAGGTGATCACAGCGGCCCAAACTTTGAATCTTGGCCCGACACCTCCCATAATGCCAAAAGAGGTGCCGACAGAAGAAGAGTAGAAAGAGGAGTAGCTAGAAGAAGAAATCCCCGAAGAAGCCTACCAGGGTCCAAACCCAGGGATGGATGTACAGGACAAGGCTGAGGAGATGGAGATTGAAGAAAATATTGTTGCAGAAGAAGTTGGGGCAGGGAGAGGAACAGATGAGGTCCACGCCACTAAAGAGCAACAACCGCAGAACACAGGGGAAGAATCAGGAGAACAAAATCTGGCAGGAAGGCCACCCCTACCACCTCAATGGCTGATAGAGAGCAAAAAAATAAAAGCTCAGTCCGCTCCGATGATTCCTCTCTCCCTAGCTGAAATGATGGCCCAAGTTCAGGCCCCGCCAAAGGCAAAGAAATTCCAGACAGTTCATACTCTACGAACTGGGATGGGCGGAGAAATAGTTGTCATTGTGGCAACACCTCCCCCAGGCGCCGATGAAGCAACCGCGGATCCCGCAAACTATAATGTTGCAGAGGTATCCCTAGGCAAAAGGGGAAAGCAAGGTGAATTAGACTTGCTAAAGGAGGCAGCAAGGGCAGTGGAGGCCCGATATGAGAAAGAGGCCCAGAGGCTCAAAGCTGAAAAGGAAAAGAATGCAAACCTTATGGGATTACTTACTGAGCTGGCCAGACCCATTAACGCCGCTCCTCCAGAGACCTCCACATCAGAAGAACTACTGTAGAGTGACATAGACTCCCTGCGAGTGATGAATAAAAAAGCTCAAGCAGTGGACGAGTGGGTCACCCTGCAGATAGGAAACACCCATCGTTTCCTGGTGTCCACCCTCCCAGATTTATACACGGACCGACAGGTTATTCATCAGGCAGAAGCCCTTATTGAACAGTGGGAGGGTGACGCTGAAAATTACCAAGCGTGGAAGGTGGAGCTTGAAGAGCTCCTTACCTTGGGAGAAGATATAATTTCTGAATCTGAAATTCTGGGTGAGGAATCATTTGATTTTGTAAGAACCCAGCACTCCAGACTTGACCTCACATTGGAGGTAACCAAGCAACTGGTAGGATCCTTGCAAGAAAAGGTGAATGCTGTAAAATATTCTTCTAATTTATACAAGTCTTTTGTAATAAAGGCTTTTGGGGCTGATCCCCTTAGCACAGATACATATACCCCCAAAGATTCAGTTTTGGGGAGTTTTGATGAAATAATGAAGTTCCAATATCAATCCCTAGAGGGGATAGATGGGGCCCAAATGGCGAAATTAACCAGCATGATACTTAAGGGTCATGATGCGGCGAGGATGGCAGATGAATTCAAAGAAAATGTTCTAGACCTGGGGGAACAAGTTGAAATGGCCAAGCACAGAAGGGCCAGCCTAAAGGATGTAGACGAAGATGGCATTTCTCACCTCCTCCAGGCCTTCAATGATAATAAGCAACCTTGAGCTTTCTCCGGGGGCCGGGGAGAACTCAAGCGTTGGGCATTCTTTATTCTTTGGGGACGTAGGTTCCCGGATCCCGGAGTCCCGAATCCAAAATTTTATATTTTTTAAAGTGATCTGTGTCCCGGTCCCCGAGGCCGACCGGTCACTTTCAAAAGCGGTTAATAAAGGCTATCAAAAGGTAGTTGGCTACATTAAGGGGACCTCAACCCAGCGGTTGGTTTTATGATAGGATGATCTTCTCAAGGCACCATTCAAAGGTATACCTGGTACATTGGAGATAGGGTGCCGCATTTCCCATTTATGAGGCATGTAGCCTCGATTCTCGGGGGACCTACTTTCTTCTTTCTCCTTTCTGGCTCTCTTCTCGAAGCTGATTCTTCCACTGTATATCTTTGTCTTATTCTTCTGACATGGCAGGCCTATTCCATCTCAAGGTATTTTATAGGGTGGTGCAGGTAGTACCGGCCCCCAAAAATTATATTTTATTGGAACATAATGTAAATAGGGTTAGGGTTAGAAGAAAGTTGTATAAATAAGCAGAGCGGCCCGTTTCCAAAGGTCGGTGAAATTGATGATTTTGTTATCCATAGCAACAACAAGTGATTCTTGATTTTAGTTGTAGAGCTCAATGCTTCATTGCTCTATTTATATGGTTAAATGCTCCCCTGGAGCCACCATGGTGTCACGTACCAGTGATTGCTGGAAGGAATATTAATAAAGAAGGAAGAATTCTCGGCAATGATGTTGTTGACATTCCTACTTCTGAGCTAATGGTATTTCATATTTTAATATTCTTTATGTCTTCTACTCCGATGTGTTAAAAGTAGATTAATGCCCTCTTTACTCTCGCTACTGATAAAATGCTAGCTGATGGTTATGTATTTCTTCGGTATTTAGTGTAGTCTATCAGAGTACTATTGATGTTCTAGACGTTTAAACATGACTGTAGTTAGATGAAATGTTTCTAACCCTGCAGGATCTTTTCTGTTTTATTTGCTAAGTGCGGAATGCTAGGGGAAACCTTACTATATTGAATCTCCAGAGGTTTTGAGTTGAAGAAACCAGCTATCCCCCTCAAAAACAGTCAATTCTCCCAACTGAGCCCCGCACCGTCATGACCCGAAACCTAGGTGCTTGAAGGCCCGGGGAATTTATTTTACCTGGATAACCTTTGCAGGCGGAGTTGGCCGATATCTCTGAAAATCGGTGACAACTTATGACTGTTGGCAGACCCGGTCAGCGAAACCCTGTCAACAAAAAGTAGCGCTAGAGGGAGGGCATGAACTCATCCCCCTCCCAAGATTCTGATTTTACACTTCCTGAGGGTTCCCGAGTCATAGTTTTAAGAGGCAAGCCTTCAGCGGGATTAGATCTTTCTCCCCAGTGAAATTTTAAAGAGTCCTTAGGTCTGCCCTGAATCCCAAAAAATTTGTCAAACTCAAGCCTCCCGCTCGAAAGTAGCGGACCTCAAAAACCATACCAGCCACTATCGTCTGGGGGTCTAGCATACCTCAGAATACCCAAACTCCTCAGACGATCCCGGGAACTAATACCCAAATTACCCAACCTATAGTTCCCCCAATGGCCGCGTATTTTAGAAACATCGGGTCCCCAATGGGAACTTTTTCGGGCGCAATCAATGACTTACCCTCTCACCCAGAAAAGATTTGCCCATAATATGAGCACTTAGGCTCGCGGACCGCGGAAGAACACTTACAGACATATAAAGATGCCATGAACCGACACCAGATCCAACATGAAGATGTTGTGACTCGTATGTTTCCCTTGTCTTTAGGGTAGGGTGAGTTGAACTGGTACCTTAACCTTCCTGTCAATTCCATAAACAGTTGGCAGGACATGGAGGACGTCTTTTTGGCTGCCTTTCGCGTACACGTGGAACCAGCTTGGTCCCATAGCCAGTTCATCTCCATTAGGAAGGAACCCAACGAGCCTCTTACAACATTCAACCATAGGTTCTCGTGCGCCCTAAAACAGTGCACAGGCCCTTTTATTCCATCCCCAGAGGTAACCATACAGACCTATCTCAACACGATGAACCCCTTCATTGCCACTCTCCTTTGGAGAACAACCGCCGCGGGCGACCGAGACACCTTGGCAAAAGTCTATAACTTGGCCTTAGAACTGTCCCGTGGTCTCAATAAACCCCCAGGTGGGATTAGGCAGAGTACGCCCTTCAATATGATCCCCGGCAAAACTGCGTACGCTGGGGGATACAACCCCAATCTGGCAATGGGTGCCCTGTCGATGGCGATGAATCCTTCGCCACCCTTGATAGACCAACAGGCATAGTATGTTTACCCGATCCAGACCCAAATGGTACCAGGTCTAAAATTTTTCCCCTGGAATCAGTCGCAGTAGGCACAACAACCTCAGACACAACCGTCCGGAGTGCCCCTCTTTCAATCATCCGTGACTAGAGGATTGTCGCCCTCGACTCTGGCTAATATTGTTGCCTTCTCGGGAAGCCAACAACAATCACAGCTGTCACATTGTGACACAAATACTCAGTTGACCGCCGAGGTCAAATCCCTCTGGTGAATGTTGTCCACCTTGACCATGGACATGGGCTAGCCGAAGGCGGGGTCTTATGCACCCCAGAATTCAAATTCCCAGAGGGGAAATATTTTCTCTGGCCAACGAAACAACAATGTTGGAGGAAGAAAATTCAACAATGGGCCTAAGCCCAATCAGCAGCAATGGAATAATAATGTGAACACCGGAGGCCCCCCTCTGAACCAAAACACCAACCAAAATGGTGCTGGGCCATCACATTT
Source organism: Thuja plicata (assembly GCA_018584345.1). NCBI lineage: Eukaryota > Viridiplantae > Streptophyta > Pinopsida > Cupressales > Cupressaceae > Thuja > Thuja plicata. The sequence continues at coordinate 424,731 of MU225253.1, read as the reverse complement.
TACACTAGTCGCAGACTTCTAGCCCATGACTAATTAGTGTAGACTACATGACACAGGCTCACACAACGAGGTGAATTTTGCCACTTTGGAGAAAGTCATCATGTTCTCCCAGCTAGACAGGCAGCAGTCGCATGATACCACCCCTCCAGAGCCTCCTATCCAAGAAACAACCCATAGTGCCTTCACCTGTGACACCATCTTCTTCGGGACTTCCGGGGAAGATGAAGAAGAATCTGAATTGCAGGGATTCTTTGATGAGTCTATCCCGCCCTTTGAGGCCAACGCGTTTACTAACTCGCAGACTCCATATAATACTCAGAGTTAGGTTGGTAAAGGACTAACTTACACACCCACACCTCCTATCAAAGATACTCCTCCTCAGAACAATACAAATGATCGACCCACTCCTCCAAAAGGTCCCAGCTCTAACCAAGCAAAAGATCTCGCCGAGGAAAATCATCAATTCCTGGGGGGAAGATTTGATATTACAAAGGCGTTAGGGCAGACCACCACCTCCATGACCTTGATGGAGGTTTTGCTGAACTGTCCAGAGCAGAAGAAATCTCTTCTGAAGCTCTTAGGGAACCCGGAAGTTGTCGGTCGCCCACCCAAGACCGTCTCATTTGAAGATGCTAATGCGGCCATCTTCTAGGGAAACAATGAGGACCCTCCTTTCTTACTAGGCCTGAATATCCATGACAAAAATATACACAACTGTCTAGTAGACTCTGGGGCTTCCGGTAACATTATGCCCTTGTCCATTTGTTAGAAGCTCAGATTCCACCCCACCCCATCTAATGGTGCAGTAATCCAGCTGGATAAGACTACTGTAAAAATGGTGGGGAAATTGAAGAACGTCCAGATACACCTTATCCAGGACCCCAGGATAGCCAGCATCATTGACATCCAAGTGGTGGACATTCCAGAGACCTACGGGATGTTACTAAGTCAGAATTGGTCTAAGTCCTTGAATGGATACTTTTCGACCGACTTCACCCATTTGTGGCTCCCATGGGAGGGAGAATCAAATAAGATCTGGGTCGAAAGTGAGCCCCGGATGAAACAGGCCCTTACCAAAGTTGGGAGGGTCAATGAGGTTTTTTTTTCTGAGACTTCTCTGGGGGTGTACCGACCTTTTAAAATCTTAACATTTGATTTCATCCCCGGAGAAGATCCCACCGTACTACAGAGAGCCTAAGACCTAGAAGAAAAGATGAGAACTGAGGTAGACTCTCAAGGCCCCACAGCAACCCTTGCCATACTCCTATCTAGCACTTGGTGCTGAGTGCACTACCAAAAATATTCAGAGCTCGAGTGTGGGCCATGCCTTTCGATCGCTAATCGACACCTTGATACCCTCCGGAATAAGCAACATGCAATTGATTCCCCGGGACCCAGTGCCCCTATGGGATGCGCTCCTTTGGTGCCATCTCCCCGGGAATCCCAAATCTAAACACCTTCGGAGGAAAATTATACACTCACATCGGTAGTCCGGGAAGGACCCTCCAAGTCTCCTAGCAATAATCTAAAGACTACTCCCCCTCCCCAACCCCAGATTATGAACAATGACTTATGGACCCTTAAGTTTGATGGGTCCCGATCCAAACAAGGCTGTGGGGCTGGGGTAGAATTAATCAACCCGCGAGGGAAGTCCTTCCTTGCGTCATATAGGCTGCAGTTTAACTATACAAACAATGTCACAGAGTATGAGGCTTTGGTCCTTGGACTCTCATTTGCGCTAAGGAAAGGTATCACCTGCCTCCGGGCTTTGGGTGATTCATAGTTGATTGTTAAACAAGTCCAGAGTCAATAGACATGTCATGACAAAAGGCTGGCCACATACCGCAACCGGGCTTGGAGCATTATCAAGGATTTTGATGCCTTTGGCATTGACCTCATTCCCCGACGACGGAACTATGTCCTGAATGCCCTTGTCATTTCTACCAGCACACTTGAGCCAATGGCCGGCTCTTGACTCCAGAGATTTTCGGTTGAGATGGTCCCCACCCTGTCCATTCCAGATAATGTCACCCACTTTCAGGTTTTTGAGGACGATCAACACATCCTGGCCTTCATGGAAAATGTTGGTGTCTTTGAGAATCATATAGTGGAAGAACGAGACCATGATGATACCGGGCAGGGTGATGAAGATGATGGGATCATGGACTTACCCACTAATACCATCCCAAAGGGGATGGTTGCACTAGAACGAATCTTTGACTCAGACCCTCAGGCCCGTGAGAAGGTGTCATCCTCCTCTAAGGGAGGAAAGTTTGAAAAAGTTAACATCAGCCAGCCCAGTGAAGAAAAGATTATTCATATCGGTACCTCCTGCTCCCCTGAAGAAAAGGAGAAGATTCTCGTGGTTCTCCGAGAATACATCAACGTAATTGCCTGGGGTTATGAAGACTTGAAAGCATACGATACATCCATCATGACTCATACTATTCCCCTGAAACTGGACGCTAAGCCCTTTCGGCAAAAGCAAAGACCAGTCAACCCCCTGATAGAGCCTCTAATTTGTCAAGAGGTAGAAAAACTGCTGTCAGCCCAGATAATCTTCCCAATCTGGCATACTACGTGGGTTGCCAACTTGGTCCCTGTAAGGAAGAAAAACAGTGAGATTCGCCTTTGCGTGGATTTTTGAAACTTAAACAAGGCATCTAAGAAAGACAATCACCCTCTCCCTTCGTTGGAAAAGGTTTTGCAAATAGTGAACGGATCCCAGATGATGTCTTTCTTGGATGGATATTCAGGATACAACCAGGTCATGGTCAAGTATGAAGACAGAGAGAAAACAACATTTACCACCAAGTGGAGAACGTTTGCGTACAAGAGGATGCCCTTTGGTCTGATCATTGCAGGGGCTACATTTCAGAAGGCCATGGACATTGCGTTCGAGGGCCTTGTGAATCGGTGCATAATCATCTACATGGATGATTTGACTATCTTTTCTCAGGATAGGCGTGATCATCCCGCCCATCTCGCTCAGATCTGCGAGAGATGTCGCCGGTATAGAATATCCCTCAACCCCAAGAAGTGCATATTCGGGGTCACTGAGGAAACGTTGCTAGGGTATATCGTCTCCGAGAAGGGTATATCTATAGACCCTGATAGAGTCGAAGCGTTGCTAAATTTACAAATTCCTGGCAGTAAGAAAGAGATGAGATCCTTCTTCAGAAAAATCAACTTCACGCGACGATTCATCACGGGATTCGCATAAATAGTTAAACCACTCAATGAGATGATGAAGAAGGATACCAAGATTGAATGGAGTCCTGAAGCAAAGCGGGCATTCGCCCAGATCAAACAGACAATAACAGAAGCACTTGTCCTGGCTAGTCTAGACTATTCCCTTCCATTTTACATTTACTCGTTTGCTTCACCGCATTCTGCCGCGGCAATATTAACCCAAAAGGTCGAAGGGGAAGAATGACCAATAGCTTTCATAAGCTCCCCCTTCAAGAATGTTGAAGTTTGATATTCATCACTAGAAAAGCAGGCCTTTTCTCTAGTTCGTGTTGTAAAAAAATTCTGACATTATATTCTCTAGAGCAAGGTACATGCTATCATTCTGGACTAGGTGATCAAATCTTTGTTGATGCAGAGTGAATTGGGCGAAAGACAGGGGAAATGGATGGCCATCCTCCAGGAGTATGACTTAGAAATGCAAACCATGAAGATAGTCTAAGGCTAGGGACTAAGTCAGGCAATGACAGAAGAGACTCCCCACATAGAATGCCAAACCTACATAGTGGAGTCCATTACCCAAGACCCGTGGTATACCGATTTGGTATACTTGTTACTAAATAATAAATGCCTGGAGGGATTACCTCCCCACAAATGTCGCGCTCTGCAGATGAAAAGCGCACACTTCATGATAAAAATTTTTGCACTCTACCATATAAATTATGAGGGAGTGTACCTCTGATGCATCGATAGAGACCAAGCTATAAGTGTGATTGATGAATTCCACGGACAGTTTGGAACTGGGCATGGCTCAGCTGATGCTACTGCCCATCAGATCCTCCAGCCTAGATACTATTGGCCCTATATATTCAAAGACATTTACGCTCATGTTAGGAAATGCCATACTTGCCAAACCGCAGCACATCATGAGTGTAACCCAGCTATGCCTTTACAACCAGTCTATGAGGCTAGACCCTTTGCCTAGTGGGCATTTGACTTCATCAGAGAAATCAGCCCCAACTTGTCTGCCAATCATCGATACATTCTAACTGCTACTGATTACTGCACTCGGTGGTATGAGGCTATACCTTGCAAAAATAACACGGCAGACATAGTTATCAAATTCTTGGAAGAAAACATCGTCACAAGGTTTGGAATGCCCTTTGCTTTGGTATGTGACAATGGTTCAGCATTTTCTTCGGCGCAGTTACTCGAATGGACCTACAATCAAAAGATCACTTTGAAGTTCTCCAACAACTATTATCCCTAGAAAAATGGCGTTGCTGAATCGACAAATAAAAATCTGCTTGAAGTGATCAAACATCTATTAGAGCAAAATCCCCGGGATTGGCATCAAAAGTTGAAATTCGCCCTCTGGGCGGATCGCATTCGCGTCAAGGCAGCCCTGGGAACATCCCCGTTCCATCTGGTTTATGGTCAGAACCCTGTATTCCCAGTCAACTTACAGATCCTAATTTTACAGTTTATGCAGTAATTTAACAACAAGGACAACATCTTGGAGGTTCATCTCTTAAATCTGGTACGAATGGAAGAACAGCGAGATGCAGCTCTTAAACATTTTGCGCGTCATCAAGCAGTGGTAAAATGATGGTTTGACAGAAGAGCCCAATACAAGGCTTTTTAGATCTCAGATCTGGTCCTATTGTGGGAGAAGGCCCGGGAGAAGAAAGGAAAGCATACCAAGTTCCAACGGCTCTGGCTCAGACCATACCTGATCTCAGAAATTTGTGGGGCAAATACTTACCACCTTAACGCTCTGACTGGGGAACCTATCGTATTGCCCGTTAATGGACAGTTTCTCAAATACTACTTCGAGTAGGGTAAGTTTGTCCAAAGTTGTATCATATGTAAAGCCTTCCGCTTGTAAATATCTCTTCCGGGTGTCTCGTTGCGAGGTGCCCTGCCTTGTAAATAGTCTTGCCGACTGTCATATGGGACAGTCCTCTTTTGTTGTTTCTGTTTTCATTTTCAGTTTTCTTTTGGTCCCGACGTTTTGTTCTATCTTGCAAGAATTAGAATGCTTCGCATAACTCTGGCCTCCGGTGCAATGTCTACGACATGGTGAACTTTAGAATCTATCTTTAGCACAGTGGAGTCAGCCCGGTCTTTGGGCTTGTTTTTACGGATTATGGTACATTTTGAGAAATCTCCATTGGGTGTTGTCTCCGGGAGTCTAGCAATCAGTGAACACAAATAATATAAGGAACAAGTAATCGGACACACCAAGGGTAGATTGGCTATACTAATCGGTTGACCCAGGTCTGAAACTTTAAAGAATTCTTCCCGGGTTTGAAGCTTTATCCTCTCTTCAAACATCTAAATATAGGTGGACAGGTGAAAAAAGTACCGCCATTAAAATTAGCTAAGCTTAAGCTTAATGGTGAAAGAAGTACCACCTTACCCATCCATAAACAAATAAAATAACAAGAGGAAAAGCAGGATAAAACTTCAGTCTCTGGAGGAAGCGAGCGAATTGATGACTGGTTCAATATAATTAGTGCCTCTTCTCTATTCCTCCCAGAGGTCATCGGCTTGATTTCTTTCTAAAGCACACATGACACCACTGATGGACTACAGACTGATTCCTGTATGGTTGGATTCTCTCGGATATGTTTCTCTTTGCCTGTTGGACACTTTGAGAAGCGGCTTGTTCCAGTTTTGCTAACCAGAGATTCTATAGTTCTCAAATGCGCTAAGGCATTTGTCTCAGATAGTTGCCATTTGTTATGCCCTGCATCCCCGTCTCTACATTTTGTGTGCAAAATGTTGGGTCCCCATTTTTTATTTTTTTTTAAATTTTTTGCTTGCGGCTTTGCCTTGTCCTTCTTTCCCTTTTTGTTTTCTTTCTCCGGAGATTTCTTCCCCCAGTGTGGTGTTTTGTTCGTTCGATTTTCATCTCCGGGACTCCGGTCCCAGAGGTTGTCCTTCGTTGGAAACTAGATTTCAGACTCTGGGATTCTTCGCCGTGATGTTCTTGAGGACATCATCGCAAGGAACCCCCGGGCCTGGAGTCTGGAGGTTTTCTTGTCCAGAGATTGCCGAAAGGAGGAGGATTACCTTTTACCGCAGGTATAAATAGAAGTTATCTGTCACTTTCACATTTACCGCGATCAAAACTTCCAAGCACTCAAAGCGATTAAGAAAGTGATTTGAAAGTGATTAATAGGGCATTTACAGAGAGTTAGTAATAATCAATGCTTAACAGTTTCAGTCATTCTCAGGCAATTGCGAGTGCTTCATGGTGGTGATTCTGACCGTTTGACAACTCAAGCTATTGAAGAGCTCCTGCGGTAACCCTTCTTTTTCCTCCGCCTTCTGCGTTCTCAGGTTGGTGTTTCTGTTTTCTGCTCTGGTTTTCTTCCTTTTTCATTTGGTTTTTGCTTCGTCTTGTTCGTGTTGTCATTTCTTTATTTGGTTTGTTATTTTCTGGTTTTTGCCACCCGTTGGTGGGTCAGCTCTGCCAGAAGGTTGTCTGCCCTCTGTGCAGAGGTAGTCTGTTTGTAAAATAGGTAAATAGTTATATATATATTTTTGCCTTGTCTGGTTTTCCTGCAAGCGTCATCCCGCATTGTATATTCATGTATATATATAGTTGTATATAGTCTTTGTATATCTCCTTGTTTCTTTGTATATATCCCTCAGCTCCATGTATATCCTTTTGGGTGGCTTGACAAGCTGGTCGAGTCACCCCTGTTTCTAGTTTTCCACCTCCGAACTTATTTCGGGGCAGAAAAGCATCTGTTTAAAACTTGGCTCCTAGCCAGTTTCAAACAGGTAGTTTTCTCTCTCCTCCATGAAGTTTGTCAGAACCTCATTTATGCCCCATGCGCACAATCAATTCTAGCTAAGTGGCTTCACTTTTCACGTGTTCAGACAGTTGGCTCTGTCATCATCGCCATAACTTGCATTTAATACTTACGCACGTGGTGCCCACATGGGCTGATTGACTTGCCTTTTTATATGTCCTCATTAATGGTCATTTCTCTGGGTTTCGAGTCTCCTACCACCATCCATCCTACGTCTTCACCAAGTGCGATGAAAATCTCTGGACCCAGATGTTTAACAAAAGATGAGTTTGTGATGTGTTGTGCTTTTCGGTTATCTTTGCATGAAACTAACTTTTCAGGAAAGCAAAGTGGTATGATCTCCGGGCCCCAAAATAATTATTTTGATAAAAGTGTTTTGACGGTCGCTTTGTCTCGCAGGTTCCCGGAGTTCATCTTCTGAATATGTCTGAAGCATCTGCATCATCTCCACCCGGAAGTCCAGAGCTACCTACCACTGCAGAAATCAAGGCATCCGTAAAATCCAAGATGGAGAAGGCCCTAGAAAAGCTGCCCCTCACCATGAAATTTGTACAGGACAACATCATCGTGGGCTCAAAGATTGAGTCTAAGGTCAAGCTAATAACTGACACCAATGTCGGAACATGGGTAGAGATGCAGGCCTTGGTGAAAGTAATGCACATCCAGCGACAGGCTGGAGATCAACTAGCAATCAATGTTGGAGGCTCTGGGATCCTCCGAGAAGCCTGCTTCCCGTGCTCCGTGCAGTCTCCAGAGCTTATGTTAACACTGGCTGCCAACTACAACTCCTCTATCCAGGTCGTCATGCTCATAGCCACAGAACCCACAGGATACCCCAGTCCACTGGTGTCCCTCGACCCAGTCACATTCTGGGTGAGCCTAGGGATCCCATAATTTGATAGGGCCATGGTGGTTACAAGGAGTGATGCCCTGACCCAGTTCACACAACTGGAGGATGTTGCCCGGGTGTACATGAATACCCACTGGCTTAAGGCCCCAAAGAGGGACCCAAAGAGAATGAAGATAGAGATTCCCTGCTCTAAATTCAAGGAGAGCATCCAGATGGGGATGAGAGCATTAGCCCGGGTCTTTGGGCAGCCCTCCGCCTAAGAGTTTTTCAAATGGATGTACTATTTTCTCCTCGGCATCTCCACCAAGGGATAATTCTTCGACTGGGCCGCAATAATCTCCAACCATGTCGACTCCCAGTTCTAGAAGTTGAACAGGAAGAAGAAGTTCTATATGTCTTCTTATATTTTCTGGGCCCTAGCGCAGTAGAGGCCCCATTCCAACGGCCTTCTTACAGACGGCGTGCTCGGGATTGGCTTGGGACAAAAAGCACTGTGGGACCATTTCCCACAGATTCAATGGAAGGCCAGCTTCCCCAGCTTCTGCTGAGTAAATGACGTGTTCATTTACTACCATATACTCACGCCCACCCGGGATGCCGGATACTGCCTATCTACTGAGGTGATGAAGTTAGTCAGTAGTTACAGACACTACTACATTCAATTCCAACATCACACATACATTAGGGTCGCCAGCTTCTCCGAGAAACCCTACTTGTTGCCCAAACATTGTGGAAACAAGATCGTGCTGTTGGAATATTACAGGCAAATAATGGAGGTGCATGCCTTCTTTTCCCTTAAGAAAATACCCAACATCCCATTCCCGATCACATGCGGGGATTATACCTGCAGTCTGGCCACCGCAAAAGAGGCAGACAATGAGCTAAAAAGTTATAACTTACAAGAATTTTATCTAGCGCAAAAAAATTTTGATCTGCATGGTAGGATTGCAATGGCACTGCCCCAGACTTCAGAGCCCCATCGTATACACATAGAGGACTTCTAGGCAGATTACCAGGATGATGTGGAGGTGAAAAGCAGGCACTATGTCAGAATGACAGCCAAAATGATGCAGAAGCTGAGGCTCCAAAAATTTCCAGCGGACTTCTCAGACGCCGCCCCCACTGAAGATCCCCAGTATAAAGAAAAGGGGATGGATAAAAAGGCTCTTCCACGAGTGAACTGGGCCACCTAGGAAGGGCCCACTATTGAAGGTTTCACTCGAGAGGTGGTCAAGAGAAGCCACACCTATTTTAAGAAGGTGTGCCTAGGGAGTACTCGCCGAGCAGCCCAGCCGGCGCCAAAGTTAACTTTGCCGCCGGTACCTAAATTGACCCCGGGGGTCGGGACTTCTTCGCAGGGAGTAGATAAGGGAAAAAGAATAGACACAACCCCTTTTGCGCAAGAAGTCCCCATCATAGAAAAAATAAAACAATCGGTGGCAGCCTCCCAGCAAATGAGGGAGCAATTAATAACAAGGCTGGCCACTCCACCACTCATAGCCGGACTACTTTGTCCTCCCTCCTCCCTATCATTGGATGCCTTAATGGTCAAGGCAATAGGGGTGGACCCCTTGTAGGCAGCAGCAATAAGAGATGCAGGGCCGCCTCTGGTTACTCGGTGAAAGAAGAAGCTCATCAAAAAGACCAAGGCAGAGCCGAAGCCAGAGACATCTCGACCCCAGGAAGTAGAGATCCTTTCTTCCAACTCCCCGGAGCCGAAGAAAGAAGCAAAACCTACAGAGGTCCCATCCAGTCCCCCTTCACAAGCAGAATTTGATGTATTTACAACCGATGAGTTCGGTAATTTGCGAGTGGACAATACACAAACGGATACAGAAGTTCTGGGGGCTGAACAAGAAGATATTAAGCAAGAGCCTACACAAGGACAAGAGCAGCAGGCAGAAGAAAAGGAGCCAGAACCAGAGATTGCCTCCAAGGCTCAAGCGATTCAAGGTCTGGGAGTGGACCCACAAAAATAAGGTGAAAAAATGGCATCCGCTGGGGGAACCAGACCTTCGGGAGTAACCGTGACCCCAGCCACCCCGTTCCAAGGGCCACTCCTGGGAGTGACCTTTGGGCAGGTGATCACAGCGGCCCAAACTCTAAATCTTGGCCCGACACCTCCCCTATTGCCAAAAGAGGTGCCGACAGAAGAAGAGCAGCAAGAGGAGCAGCTAGAAGAAGAAATCCCCGAAGAAGCCTACCAGGGTCCAAACCCAAGGATGGATGTACAGGACAAGGCTGAGGAGATGGAGATTGAAGAAAATGTTGCTGCAGAAGAAGTTGGGGCAGGGAGAGGAATGGATGAGGTCCACGCCACTGAAGAGCAACAGCCGCAGAACACAGGGGAAGAATTAGGAGAACAAAATCTGGCAGGAAGGCCGCCCCTACCACCTTAATGGCTGATAGAGAGAAAAAAAAGAAAAGCTTAGTCTGCTCCGGTGATTCCTCTCTCTCTGGCCAAAATGATGGCCCAAGTTTAGGCCCCGCCAAAGGCAAAGAAAGCCTAGACAATTCATACTCTACGAACTGGGCCGGGCGGAGAAACATTTGTCGTTGTGGCAACACCTCCCCCAGGCACTGATGAAGCAACCACGGATCCCGCAGACTATAATGTTGCAGAGGTATCCCTAGGCAAAAGGGGAAAGTAAGGTGAAGTAGACTTGCTAAAGGAGGCAGCAAGGGCAGTGGAGGCCCGATATGAGAAAGAGGCCCAGAGGCTCAAAGCTGAAAAGGAAAAGAATGTAAACCTTATGGGATTGCTTACTGAGCTGGCCCGACCCATTAACGCCGCTCCTCCAGAGACCTCCACATCAGAAGAACTACTATAGAGTGACATAGACTCCCTGCTAGTGATGAAGAAGAAAGCTTAGGCAGTGGATGAGTGGGTCACCCTGCACATAGGAAACACCTAGTGTTTCCTGGTGTCCACCCTCCCAGATTTATATATGGCCCAACAGGTTATTCATCAGGAAAAAGCGCTTATTAAACCATGGGAGGGTGACGCCGAGAATTACCAAGCGTGGAAGGTGGAGCTTGAAGAGCTCCTTACCTTGGGAGAAGATATAATTTCTGAATCCAAAATTTTGGGTGAGGAATCATTTGATTTTGTAAGAACCCAGCACTCCAGACTTGACCTCACATTGGAGGTAACCAAGCAACTGGTAGGGTCCTTGCAAGAAAAGGTGAATGCTGTAAAATATTCTTCTAATTTATACAAGTCTTTTGTAATAAAGGCTTCTGGGGCTGATCCCCTTAGCACAGATACATATACCCCCAAAGTTTCAGTTTTGGAGAGTTTTGATGAAATAATGAAGTCCCGGTATCAATCCCCAGAGGGGATAGATGGGGCCCAGATGGCGAAATTAACCAGCATGATACTTAAGGGTCATGATGCGGCGAGGATGGCAGATGAATTTAAAGAAAATGTTCTGGACCTGGGGGAACAATTTGAAATGGCCAAGCACAGAAGGGCCAGCCTGAAGGATGTAGATGAAGATGGCATTTCTCGCCTCCTCCAGGCCTTCAACGATAATAAGCAACCTTGATCTTTCTCCGGGGGCCGGGGAGAACTCAAGCATTGGGCATTCTTTATTCTTTGGGGGCGTAGGTTCCCAAATCCTGGAGTTTTGGATCCAAAATTTTGTATTCTTTAAAGTGATCCGTGTCCCGGTCCCCGAGGCCGACCGGTCACTTTCAAAAGCGGTTAATAAAGGCTGTCAGAATGTAGTTGGCTACATCAAGGGGACGTCAACCCTGCGGTTGGTTTTCTGACAGGATGATCTTCTCGAGGCACCATTCAAAGATATACCTGGCACATTGGAGACAGGGTGCCACATTTCCCATTTATGAGGCATGTAGCCTTGATTCCCGGGGGACCTACTTTCTTCTTTATCGTTTCTGGCTCTCTTCTCGAAGCCGATTCTTCCATTGTATATCCTTGTCTTATTCTTTTGACATGGCAGGCCTATTCTGTCTCAAGGTCTTTTGTAGGGTGGTGCAGGTAGTACCAGCCCTCGAAAATTATATTTTATTGGAACATAATGTAAATAGGGTTAGGGTTAGAAGAAAGTTGTATAAATAAGCAGATCAACCCGTTTCCAAGGGTCGGCGAAATTGATGATTTTGTTGTCCATAGCAATAGCAAGTGATTCCTGATTTTAGTTGCAAAGCTCAATGCTTTATTGTTCTATTTATATGGTCAAATGCTCCCCTAGAGCCACCATGGTCTCACGCACCAGTGATTGCTGGAAGAAATATTAATAAAGAAGGAAGAATTCTCGGCAATGATGTTGTTGGCATTCCTACTTCTGAGTTAATGGTATTTCATGTTTTAATGTTCTTTATGTCTTCTACTCTAATGTGTTAAAAGGTTATTAACGCCCTCTTTACTCCTGCTATTGATAAAATGCTCGCTGATGGTTATGTATTTCTTCGGTATTTAGTGTAGTCTATCAGAGTACTATTAATGTTATAGATGTTTAAACATGACTGTAGTTAGATGAAATGTTTCTAACCCTGCAGGATCTTTTTCGTTTTATTTGCTAAGTGCAGAATGCTAGGGGAAACCTTACTATATTGAATCTCTGGAGGTTTTGAGTTGAAGAAACTAGCTATCCCCCTCGAAAATAGTCACTTCTCCCAACCAAGCCCCGCACCATCGTGACCTGACACCCAGGTGCTTGAAGGCTCGGGGAATTTATTTTACCCAGATAACCTTTGTAGGTGAAGTTGGCTGGTATCTCTGGAAACTGGTGACAACTTATGACTGTTGGTGGACCCGGTCAACAAAACCCCGTCAACACTTTGGAGTCCATGCCTTGTTCTTTTTCCAGCATCCTTATGTGTATGCCCATTCATCTTGCATGTAGGATAGTACTTGTCCATATAGGTTTTTCTCTTTGGATTTGTCACTTTGGATCTGCACTCATGTGCCTTGTGTCCTTTCTTTTGACATTTATAGCAATTATCAATAAAAGTAGATTGTGCTTGAGAAATACCTTTCTTTTTGCTTCTGTAGATGTTTGAGGTGTGGCCTGGTTTTCCACAGTGATTGCATGACAAATTCTTGGATCTTGGGGTTGTGAAAGCATTCCTCAGATCTGGTTGATTTGAGGATTCACCATTCTCATTGTACCCTAATCCTGTGTAGTTGTTGACTCTTCTTTGTCCATCAAGAAAATCATCCATCCTTTTGTTGCTATCCTCAGCCTTTTTGATCAATTCATTGTGTTGATTCTGGACTTTGATTTCATGCTTCAATTTTTCATTCTCTTCTCTTAGCTCACCTATGATCTGTATTATTTCAATGAGTTCTGTATTTAATCTGTTTGTTTCTTGACTCACAAGAATAATCTGGTTGGTAACCTCATGGTGATGCTCAGCGAGTCTTTGAATCTCTGATTCTTTCTCTTGTAGTTTCTCTATAATTTTTCTCCTATCATCAATGGCTAGTGCTCTTTCATTTTCAGCTTTTCTTGCATCATTCATGACATCAATCATTTTCACCATTTGAGTTTCTTGTCCAATTTGCAGCGTCTTGATTTGATCTTTCAGATGTAGATTGATCTCTTGCATACTTGTAATTTTTTCAACTGATGCATCTGAAGCTTTGCTCAATGATGATTCTGTTGTTTCAAAGTACTCTTGTATTTCCATTTCTTTGTAGTCTTTCTCATTCAGCCTGGTTGCCATAATCTTTCTTTCATCAAGAATTATTCTCAGGTTTATCTTCGTCTCCTTATACTACTCATAGTTTATTTGCATTTGTAATTGCTCATTCTCAATAGTCATGTCCAGTCTGAACTTGTCCATTGCTCTGATCTTTTCTCTCAAGTCTTTAAGCTTTTCAAGAGAGAGACTCGGCTCTGATACCAATTGTTGGAATTATATTGAGATGATGTACTGAGAGGGGAGGGGTGAATCAATACCTCTAAAACTTTTCTTGGTTAGCCCATTAACCCTTGATCATCAGTTTGTAAATTATCTTATCTAACTGTTCATCTTTCTTTATGCATATGAAATCATATCATAAATTCTTTAGTATGTAATCATAACAGAAACATTCATGAAAATAGATAACACATGACACAAGATATGATATCGCAGAAAACTCCTATTAAAGAAGTAAAAACTGTGGTGGGGATTGTTACCCACAAAACTTCACTATCTACAGATAAGAAGGGGCCGACTAAGGCTTACAATTGGTCACTTTTGATGACCTACCCTGTTAGGAGTATTACAGTGGAGACCTATTAAGATCTACTTCATTTGAAGTTTTAGCAACACTGTTAAGTGTGCACTATGTTAAGAGATTTGGAAAGAACGGTTAAGTCCACCTTCTACAAAAGGATTTTAGATGTGATGCACTTGTTATAATGCAACTACATAAGTCTTTGATTTGATGATATGTGAAATCTTCAATTGTTGATAACAGATCCTATAAAGCTTCATACATATAAGTAATCATCCTTCCATGATTGAATAATACCTTTATCTGCTCGTCGGTAGCCTCTGTGTGTTCTTGACAACTGATGTATTATGTTTCTGAACTTTGCATGAATTCTGCCTTCTGCTCCTTAGATGCTCTTCGTGGCTATTAATAATAAGAATTCATATATTCACAATTGAGTATGAACATCTATTTATACTAATTTAGGTTCAATTCTTGATTCATACATCGTAAGTTAACTCTAGATCCAAGGTTTACAACTTGACCTTGATCTTTAGTTAGATATGCTTTACATCTATTAGGATGCTTTAAAGCATTTACATTAAGCTTGCATGACCATCAAATTATGATTTAAAACAAAATAAAACTCTATAAATAGAATTACATTGCTTTATCTGTCGTGTAAAAATCAGATCCACAATTTGTGGGTTCTTTATCTGTTTGTCAGTTCTGACGGTCAGTTTTCTTGGTCGTTGGTGTTCCTTTCTTGAACTTGTCATCAGGTATGCCTTTTTTGTTCCTTTCAGGTTAGTTCTAAAAACTGTGTTGTCGGTGATGCTTGTGGTCGCCGGTGATGCTTTGTCGATTCTATACTTATCATTTTTTCATGACCTCTGTGTTATGTCGGGTATGCTTGCTATTTGCCGGTATTGCTTGTAATCTGCCGGTGATGCTTAGAGTCTGGCGGTAATGCTTTAGTCTACCGGTGATCTCTGTCAATGCTTTTCACTAAGTGTACTAATGGAAAAATAATGTCATCAGATATGAGAAGCTAATCACTAGGATAAAATGTCAAACTAGGAAAGCTTGCACCTTATTTCACTCTCATTACATTAGGAAGGAAAGCAACACACTAGGCTTAAGAGGACACAAGCGTTGAATGGGTGTAAGGGTTCTCCTTCACTATATGGAATATGGAATAGGGAGATGTAATATGTAGAAGTGGATTAAAGAACAAGGAGGGTTTTCTAATATGTAGAGAAAATGGTAGACCAAATAACCAAATTTCAAAACCAAATCTAAGATGCCAACATGGAGACTAAGTTGTACACAAAAATTAAGCCCAAAATATTTATCAAGGGAAACCTAGACTATAGGAGGTGACTAAATTGATACCTACTTGTGGGATTCACCCTTGACGTGCCAGAAAATGACGAGGAAGCAAAGCATTTGAAGCAGGCTATCAAGTCTATGTTAGCATATGATGAAGATGATCATGTAGTGGAAGTTTTGGTATTGTCATTGCTGGTAACTAATCTATTCCATAGGTCAGATCTGATATACCAGTGGAGAAGGTGATTGCACAAGGATTTTTCTCAGTACCCAATGAATCAATAATAACACAGTCTGTGATGGTAAATATGATGTGCAATGATAATCTCGAGGATTCAAATGGTGTGATTGGTCAGGCAACATCTACAAATTCATGTTTAACCATGTTTATGATTGCTCAAGATGATTTGGAGTGCACATGGAGATTTGAGGCAAACACCAGTGAAATCGGCAAGAATAGTTAACTAATCTAGTCAAATTGGTTTAATCGAGGTTGTGGTCAATTATTTGTCAATGTTCAATTTATTTTGAATTATATTGTTGAGGGTCGACATTGAGCATTACAATTTCCTATGTTGGCACGATCGCTAATGTATTTTGAATGGATTTTTGGAGTCGACTTGTAAAACATTTTAGGGTTTGTGATAAACTTGAAAAGGTGTACAAACAAATGGCAAATTGTTAAGGAATGGTGGTTAGTTCATGATGCAGTGATTGTGATCTTTGGAGGTGAAGTGCAGAAGTGTGTTAGAGGTGTTAGAGTGATCAAAACAATACAATGAGAATTACAAAAGTAGATCTATCAGGTAGAAGGTGTCATCATGAAGTCATTCTTTGAGTTTTCTACTCAAGGCAAGTTCTAACAGACTTGTGATCAAAATCCTTTAACAAGGTTACTCTTAATAGGGTATGCAGGATCCTATTAGGTTTGAAAACTAAATCCTTTAATAGGGTGACTCTCAGAAGGAGTTTTAAAACTCTTAATTGATTAATTATTAACAGGATTGTTGTAATATAACCTTTAACTAGATTATAGATACTCTTAACCGGGTATACCCTTAACAGGGTGATGTAATGCTCCTAACAGTGCAGATCTTAGTGTTGCAGTAGTGAGATTTGTGGGTACTAATTCGCAGTGTGGTTTTCCCTCTAATAAGGGTTTCCACGCAAAAATATTGGTGTCCTTGTGTTACATTTGTGGATGCATGTTTTACTTTTCTTCTATGTTACATTTGTCTTTGCATGTTGGTTTATTTAGAAGCTTATGAAAAGATTTTGTAGATATGTGGTTGCACTGATTCACCCCCCCCTCTTGGTGCCTTATAAGACTAACAATTGGTATCAAAGCCTAGTTCCCTTAAAGAAGCCTAATAGCTTGGGAAGGATCCTCAAGGAAAATATGGAGGGTTTAAGATATCAAAGACAACTTGAGAAGCAACTTGTAGATGTCGATCAATTCATTGAAAGTTTGAAAGAACAACTCTAGTAGTCAAGAGAAAAGATAAATGAACTTGTTGAGCAACTTGAAAAACTATCTAAACAAAGTGGTTCTGAGGAATCTAAAGAAGTTGTGGAATAATTGTCAAAGGAGAATGAGCAGTTGTATAAAGATAAGAAGAACATCAAAAGAGAGTTAGAAGCTTTGCCAATCAGAATGGGTGAAGAAATGGAAGCAAGGAAGGCAACAGAGGATGCCCTAAAAGCTAAGGTGGATGAGCTCTTCAAGTCTAAACAATAGGTTGGTACATTGCATGCACATCTACATGAGACAAATGAAGAAAATAAAGAAGCCCTAAGGGAGGATGAAAATCTGAGAATAGAAAATGAGAAACTAAAAGGTGAATTTAAGGCTGCAAATGATTTTCTCAAGAAATTTAATGAAAGTTCTACAAAGCTTGATGAAAAACTAAAGAATCAGAGAATGCATGGAGAGAGTAATGGTTTAGGCTACACCAATTATGAAGTTTGTAAATCTTCAGCTACCAAAAAGACCAATCAAGATGGAAAGTTTGTAGCTAAGGTGAATCAAAGAAAATATGGTAAGAGATCTTATAAACCTATTTATTTCAATTGTCATAAGGTTGGACATGCTGCTAATGTATGAAATAAAAATATCAGATCTAGTGTTTGAAGTATTAGATGTAATGCCAGACCAATTACTTTTCATGGTTATTGTTACAATTGCAACATATGGTCATAGATCTAATGAGTGTAGGACAAGGATGAAAAATAAATGGTCACAAATCAACCAACAAAGTCCTTATTAGAATGAGAACTGGTGGAATGTTACATGTTCACATTATCACAACTATGGTCGCATGGCAACAACTACAGATTGAGGACAAGTAGAGGCAATACAATACCTTGGAGATCAACTGGTATGACATGTTTTCACTATCACAAGATAAGACACATTGCAAGGTTTTATAGAGCAAGGAACAATAAGGTGAACCAACCGATTAATCAGTCAGACAAGAAAAATGGAAAGCATATTGCAAATGTTGAAGAGACCAGGAATCATATGGACAAGATTTGGGAAAATAAGAGTGAAGAAAAACCATCTAAAGATTCCACATCTTCACCAGGTGTGGAGAACTCTTCATCTAACTAAGTTATCATTGGCTTAGGGGGAGAAAACATTATTGAATCTATTAAGGACCCCATAGACACATGTGTAGTAAGTTTTATTTGCATATTTAGATGTATTTGGAGTATGATATGAATTTTTGTTTAACCGCATGAAGATTTGGTTGACCACTAACAATATCTTTGAAGGTATATGTTATTTATTATCAACTCACAATGCAATTAATGTTGTAGTGTGAAGGTAGATAAAAGTTGTTTTAGGTCTTATTGTGCACCTACACATTTAAGAGAAGACACAAAATGGAAAAAGTGAAGATTGAGCAATTTGATATCATTCAAGGCGATCGATTGAAGGATTTGCAGTGTTTGTGTGAAAGGAATAATAAGGTTTTTAAAGTTTCATCGAGCGGTGATTGAAAAGGCACCTATTCAAATTTTTGAGCTTGAATTTGTTGTTTGCAAGATGGATACACTGATTATTGTAGAGATTACTAAGAGGCCAAGGCCTGAATTTAAGAAACATTCATTTAATTCGATTGAAGATGATCGAAAGGGTACCTTATCTAGTGTTCCCTACAAAATGATGCATATTGAAGACGTGTGATCATACATTCATTATAAGTTTGAAGACTTGGGTTCTTCTTACATTTTTGTTAGGAATAATACAACTGGGAGGGGGGGTGAATTAGTTGTATGTCAAATATTTAAACTTTAAACTTTAGATCAATTACTTAATGCAAATATCAACACTTCAAGAACAACATAATAACACAAGTATTTTATTGTCAAGGAAAACCTGTTAAGGGGAAAAAAAATTGGGTGGGAATTAGCACCCACATATATTGCACGAGAAATATTGTATCCCTATTAGAAGATCTTACCCTATTAGGAGTAGATTATTACATCTAGTACAAGTCCCTGTTAAAGGACAAACCATGTTAGGAGTCTTCTCAACCCTGTTAGGAGTTGAATGAAATGATGAGCTCACTACCCGAGAACACTGCCCAAAGTGAAGGTTAAATTCACCTTCTGAAGGTTAAACCCATCTTCTGGACTCATTGTCCAAAGAGAAGTATAAAGGTAATACTTTTAATAATGAACTGACTGATAGCAACTTGCTTTTCCTATATAGTTCCAATGACGTGCATCATAAATATAATTAATGTTCTATATCGAGTAGAACTCACATCCACACCCTTCCACACTTTCTTTCCATCCAATACATTTATTTCCTTTATATAAGTTACAATAAACTTAGGTCAGACTGTTAAGACTTCCCCAATGAATAAAAAATTACATATACACTTGCTAAGATACACATGGTACCTTACACAAGTAATTATTAAAAGTAAATCATCAGTTACATTCCAAGATCCATAAATCACACTCGTCAATTATTAAGCACGTTACGCCTCTATGGTCGACCTCAAATAGATCTTCGCTAGTCCATACGCCTTAGCTGACATCATCAGGAATCTAGCAACCCAAGAATCACAAAGAATGTTCTCCCATGTATCTTCTATCATGTCTTAATCTTGCATATCATAACTCGTGCTCTCATCATAGTTATCCAAAAATCTCATTGACCATCTCTGTCATAATCCTCTGTCACTGCACTGTAACCAGTCTTTACCAAAATAACTATAACTAATGCAAATATCATCATAAGATCCAACTACCTTAGACATAAGATATACACTTATCTCTCTACACAAATATGTGTTTACACATGCTGATACTCCTTTGAACATTTTTACACACCTGTCAAACTCGCTTGTTCCTGTGATAACTAGTCTTTCTGAGACTTCTACTTTATCCAACTGAAACATATGTTGACATCAATGAAAAAACATGAATGTCAACACCTCAAACAAAAACAACTCCAACAATCTCTCCCTTTGACATTGATGGCAGCATCTATGAAAAATCCATCAACCCAAAAGTAGTCTTCTTAATACAACTTTCTCAATATCCTCTTCACAACTCCCCCTAAAACAGTGGGGATTTTTCACTTGTATCTCTCCCCCTTTGGCATCAATGGAAAAGGGTTTCATAGCTCTTGTACTTCTCTATCTGTCCCACCTCAGCAAGGTGTAGCTTTTTCAAATCTTCATGCCTGCAACAACCAAGTGCTTGCTCACCTAAATATATTTTGTTGTGTTCCTGCGATCACTCCCCTTGAGGAGTGGATCCAAGCATCAAGTCAAGAGTATAGTATGACTTTAATAACTTATGTACTGATGCATTTATGCATCATTTAGTTCTCACAAGGGGGGTTCTCACCCCAAGAATACCTCTGAGATATTCAAAGGTATCTTTTGACAAACGTTTAGTAAATATATCTGTTATTTTATCCTTTGTACCAATGTACTCCAATCTAACTTCCTATTCTGCAACCTTGTCTCTCAAAAGTGATGCTTGATTTAAATATGTTTAGTCTTTGAATGCATAACAAGATTCTTTGACATTCTTATTGTGCTTGTATTATCACAATGTATAACCAGTAGTTCTTCAAATATTATCCCAATGTCCTTTAGCATTTGTCTCATCCAATCAATCTATGTGCAGTTTATAGTAGTAGCTACATATTCTAACTCAACAGTAGATTGAGCTATATAGTCTTGCTTCTTACTCAACGATGAAACCAACCTTTTACCGAGAAAAAATGCTCCTCCACTAGTGCTCTTTCTTCCATCAACACTTCCCACCCAATCAACACTAGTATAAGTATATAATGTAAAATCATCAGACCTTTCATACCATAAACCATATTCCAATGTCCCTTTCAGATATCTGAATATCCTTTTTACTATAGCAAGATGAGCCTCCTTAGGATATGCATGGAACCTCATAACAATTCCAACTGAAGTAGCTATATCTGGTCTAGTGTGAGTTGAATACTGTAAACCTCCAATCATGGATATGTATTTAGTCTAAAAAAAACTTTGAGATTCATTAGTATTAGTAAGCTTACATCTAGTAACCATTGGATTCCAACATATTTACAATCTTCAATTCCAAACTTCTTTAGTAACTCATTGAGATACTTGTTTTGAGAAATAAAAATACCATGTTTACTTTGAGTAATTTGCAAACCAA
Organism: Thuja plicata; assembly: GCA_018584345.1. NCBI lineage: Eukaryota > Viridiplantae > Streptophyta > Pinopsida > Cupressales > Cupressaceae > Thuja > Thuja plicata. The sequence goes on along the minus strand of MU225253.1, from coordinate 403,676 downwards.
GAAAGAACTTCATTTTACCAATCATAGACATTTCAAATTCACTCTTCATTTCCTTGGAGAATTTGTTACTCATTTCATCATTGCCTCCAAAGATTATTGTTATACACCAAATTTTCACCCTACTAAACTTGAGAGTCTAGTGATTTGGTATAACATGGGAATCACTTCTAGGTTGTGGGACGTTTGCTAACTAAAGTGAGACCTTCAGATTCTAGGCCAGTTCCTCTTGGATAATCACCTATTTTTCTTTGAAAACTTTGAAAGTAAACTTGGGAGGAAAAGGGATAGAAGGGAAAAATGAAAGACGAAAAGCAATAACTTAATCTATAAGGTGATACACCGAAAATGACATGAATCGTAACACAATGACTAAGAATTAGCATGAAATTCCTAAATTAGGACAAGTCCAACTTTTTGAATAGGCTTGCAAAAGTGTTTCATAGAGAGCTCTGAAATGAAAGATCATTTAGAGAAAAGAAAGATTTCACAAAAATGGCTTTCAAGAAGATAGACATGGACTATGACCTGCAAGAAAATATTCACTCCAGCAAATAGGCACAGAAATGAGACAAGATAATAGGGAATGGACAAAATTCACAAGATTATCTATATCAGTCATTCACAATAGTACACAGAGATTCTAAAAAGAAAGAGGACTCAAGATAACTCAAATATTTCTCTAACACTTAACAATTGTATTGTGATTCATAGAGAGATACAAACATGAAAAACCTAGGGACATAGAATATGTCACAAAAAGTCTTTGCATAATATGAACCTCAATGAGAGATTACAAACGTATGAAAACTTGGGGGTAGAAGAACTGCCATAAAAAATCTTACATAAGCCTGAAAAACTACCTACAAAAGCTCTGAAAACTACTTATATACAACCTCCTCAACCACACATGCTCAAGAGTCAATCCATCGGATTAGATTCAAACAAATTAGGGTTATAATAGATATCTTTAAACAATGCAAAAACCTTAAAATAGTCTTTTCCATCCATTAATGCACTTGAATAAATATCTAAGATGATCAGATAAGCCTCGGAAGAAAATCCCATCGCCGTAAATTTGATCAGAAAAGTTGGTTGATCCATCTACCATGTCTGAGATTTGAAAAATCATGCCACTACCATGAAACTCTGAGAAAGATATTTAAATATTTGAAAATTAGATCCTAACGGTCATAGGTGGCACGGAATGCCATATCAATGGCTTAGAACAAGATTGGATCTCCTTTTAAAACATAGCCATAGATATTTTCTTAATTACCCGGGCATCACAATCTGATCTGAACACGCGTCACCTTGGTGCATTGCCTTGAATGTTATCTGTCAAACAACTTAGTCCGTAAGCCATAGCATCGACCATCGATTCTGTCTCTCATCTGATCTTTGCCTTTACCCATGTCTTTAACCTTGGCATCATTGATTATCTTTATCTCCAAATCTCTGGATCTTAGCCTTAACTCTGGTTTGATCATGAGATTCAGGGATACAAGATATCTCTGAATCTTCAAAAGCTTGCCTTGACTCTGAGTTTTCTTTGAGATTAAGTTATAGCCACAATATCATCTTTCGATCCATGATCAGTGCTGAATCTATGAATATTGTGCTTGACTTGAGTTATGTCTCAAGACTTGGCAACACAAGCAGTCTCTGAATCTCTAAATTCCAATTAACTATGCTTGCCAAGACTTGGGTTCATCTGGAGATCACACAATAAAAAGGATCTCTGAGTCATTGAAAAAAGCACTAACTCTAGTCTGATTCAGAGATCTAGTGATAACCACAAGATCTAATCTGCATCGATGACCCTCGCTTGATCTTTGAACACAAATATTAACCCTTGAGCAACATTACAAGATTCGATGATGAAGAGACCTCTGAATCGTGTAATGACTAAGGTCTTAACCCTGATCAATTTAAGAGATCTAGCGACCAAGCATATCTCATAATCTCAAAACAAATGACCTGACTAGGGTAGGGATACGAGATTTAGCAACCACCGCCCGATTTAGTGTTGGAAATACAATATTGGGAAAGAAAGATACTAAGAGGGGGGGTGAATTAGATCTTGAGCTTTAAACACTTTAAAACAAACTGACCCACAAGCATATAAATTTGTAATTAATCTAACATCTAGTAGCATCCATGAGTAACACAATACACATAATTTGGTAACCCAGAAACCCAAATAGGTAAAACTAGTGTGGGGATGACACCCACAAATTCTTCACTACTGCAGCAATAAAGTGTGCCTGTTAAGGATACAAGAGTTTGATTACAATATGCAATCTATCTGGTTAAAGGTCTATCTGGTTAAGAGCTTTAGATCATTACAATCTACCTTGTGAAAGGATTTCAACTTACAGTAAAGTAAGCACTCTACTAAGAGATTTAGAAAGGTCTGCTAGAACCACTCTGTTAAGAGATTTCACCTGATACACTTGCTAGAATGTCTCAAGATATGATCCTTTGATATGCACTCTGATGCTGATAACGGATCTCCTCTTTATAATACTTTTTCTGATCTTATAATCTGATATGTCCTTACTCTGTTGCTCACTGCTCTTCTGCTTTTCTAGATCTATGCTTCTTGACAAAACAACCATTCACACATCTCTCATATATGTATGCACCCTCTCTTTGTGCTCTCCAATTTCTCACATAATTAGGGTAAGAAGCAATCTTATTATACTCTTTGAATCTGGCGAATAGATCTAGATCAACGATAAAAAAATACAACTTATGCCTCTAGGCATTCCAATTTTCTAATAGGTTACATGCCATGCACATGATAAAACAATTAAATGCATAATTAACTCCATAGATAATATTAAATGCTTCACATATGTCAGCCCAAAACACCCATAAGTCAGCCCAAACATATTACCTTAAAGTTTGTATCATATCTTACATGTATGCAAAACTGTCTTGCTCGACACTTAAGTCTCTGGCACTCGACACTAACTTGTCGGATAGCTCAGCATCAAAGATATGTTCTTCTCAACAATGACTTGCTAGGTAGCTCAGCCTATACTATTTTAGCTCGGCCATAGTGGTAGCCGACCAAAACTGCCTGTATAAATGACTAAGTGTGGATACTAAATGATCAACAAAAACTCAGAGATTAACAATCTCCCCCTTTGATATTTAGTGGCAAAAACACTTATCATCTCTTTTGCATCCACAAAACTGCCTAAGTACATATAGTACTCCCCCTTTGATTACACTCCATACTTAATAGATTATCTACATAGTATACATGCTTTCAAAACATATTGTACCTTCAACTCATTTGGTCCTTCCTTTCCTGATTCCCCCTTGTTTTTGTCACTGATTGCTGGCAGGGTTAGGTTATACTTATCCAAAAACTGTTTATGAAGTTGTAGAATCAATGCAAATGAAGTGTCCCAACTATCTTTAACAAACTTCATAACTTCCAACTTAACTTGTAGCTCAACTGCTAGACTTACCAAACTTTCTGCAGTAGAGAGATGAGAGTCTCTCTTTATCAGTTCTCTTACAGCTGTGAGTTCTTTCTGCACAACCTCTAGATGAGGTATCAGATTAGCTTGAATCATAATCAATTTTGCCCTGATTCATCCATCTTCAGCCATGAGCTCAACTAACCTCCTCTATGTATGAGTTAACTTATTGAAATGAATGGAGCTAGAGCTAGCCTCCATGCTCAGTGAACTTGCAATTGACTTCATATCCAGTTGCAATTTCTCAATTAACTACTGATTTTCTTTGGTGAAGAAAGATTCATCACATAGTCTTTTGTACAAAGAAAATACATTTTTTGCGACTTCTTCTAAAATTTCAATGAGAGAGGAAAGTTCAACTTGTTGTGTAGTTATATTTTCAGATATATTCTCTAGTACTTTGTTCTAAAACTTTCTCTCAAACCATTGCATTAGTTTGTCATTTGCCTCTATATTATCATTAGTCACCTTTTGTACAATGTGAACTAGCTGTTCTAGTATAGGTGCTTGGTCATTTACATCATCCATATCAAAGGCATTTACAAAAATATCTTTAATGTCATGTAGAACTTGCTTCTGCTTCTTTTCTCTCTTCATTTCTTCATGTCTCTTCTTCCTCTTCAAAATTTCTTGAAGGGTCTAAATCTGCTCGTATGACAAGTTATCAGGATCCCATTTAGGAATCAAAATTACTTCATCTAATGTGACATTTAGTCCTGGTGACTTCTTCTTATGTAGCTTCCTCCTTTTGGGCTCAGGTGAGCTATCAACCGACTCATTTGCAATGATTTCATTTCCTTTTTCAGTAAGCATTTCAGTTGTTGACTTCATCTGAATCAAGATTTCCTACTGGTCAGGTACATTCCCTATTTTGGGTCCAGTGGGGGTAGATGAAACTGAGTGTGGTGGGTTTACCAACACTTTTATAGCCTCTTTCTCTTTAGGCTTATCTCCAATTACTTCTATCTTGTCTCTGTTGTTTAATAATGTCTGAGCAACCTCTATAATAGGTGGATTTTCAGTATTTACCTCTCGATCTTCTGGTTTCTCTTTCTTGGCTCCTTCTTCTCCATTTATCTCTTCATCAACCTCAGTAGCCTTGATAGGTGATTCAATAGTTGTGTCTACCGGCTCATCCTGATCCTCGAGATCCACATTGCTGACATTGTCCATTGTGGTGTCAATGGGACTATCCATTGTCAAGTCTGTAACTTTGTCATCACCTAATTCCTTTTGTGATTTAGTTTCAGTTTCTGTTTGATCAGTGGTGATTTTATCAGAGGTTCCTTCATCTATTTTCTTCTCTTTTGGAATTGCCAACCCAAAAATCTCTTTCCAAATTTGAGTACTTTGTTGTACTACTCCTTCAATATCATTCTTCAAAATAGCATAAGCTCTATATTTGGGTACAAACTTTTGCTTGTATTGATCAAAAAATTTTGCTTTATGTTTCTTTGTCACTTATGGGATGACTCTATCCAAAGTTGCTTCCCTAATTTGCCTCTCGGTCATCAATGTAAATTCCCATTTACTAGATAAGAAATCATAAAGTTATGTAGGGACATTGTCTCCTATCTCTATAAGTATTAATTTAAATGTGTTTATCATGTCTAATAGAGCTTCTTGTAACTTGACCTTATTCTCTATACTTTGCTTCTCATACTTGATAAATTTAAATCCAGATAATCCAGTTGAACTTCTAATGTTCTTACATACCTCATCAATGTCTATAGGATGTTTGAATGATGTTGTAGGTATGTTTCTCAGCACATCAGTGTTAGTTTCCTCATCTTCTTCATCACTCAAGATTAGTCTCCTTTTCCTTGGTTTCTTGGCAGAACTGCTCGGCACTGCCTTGGTCTTGACTTGTTTCTTCTGCCCTAAGCTGCTTTCGACAACATTCTTCATTGTGTAAACTAAAGTTATCACCACAGGAGGTGAAATAGTTGATGCCCTGGTCCTTGGTCTATTTATAGTAGGAAGGGTAGCCTGAGGTTTAACTTTGCTTTCTTGTGTTTCCTTGGAAACCATTGGCTATTTCCCTTTCCCTTTAACAACTGCATCCTCTTCAGACTCAACTTCTTCTTCTTCACTAGTTATGTCTTCTCCTTGTCCAGTAGATAATTATAGAGGAGCATCCTCTACTTCCTCATCACTTGCAATTCCAGCCATCTTTTTCAAATTCTGACAATCTTTTTCCTCTTTCTTTCCATGGTGCCAACCTTTAGGTTCATAGAAATTTTGGCCTTGGCCTCTTCATAATTTCCAAAATGTTTAGCAGTACTGTCAATTTCCTCTACTAGTAGTGTTGTGATTTTTGCAAATTTTTCATCTATGCTTACTTCATATGGTAATGGCCTTAACCATGATACCCTAGGTAGTTCGACCTGAACATAAGTGTAATCTGTGTAAACTAGAAAACACACATCCTCATAATGTTGTTCCACCAGTGAACTACAAATTTGGCTTCTCTGTCTCATACTTTTCTTAAACTCCACAAAGTATGTTCCCATCACACTATCAAAATTGTCACCTAACTGTTGAATCAGTACATTTATCTGCTGGGTGATAGGTCTATCTATTTTCCATACTATGTTTCCATAGGTAGGAAAAGTATTTTGAACATAGAAAAATATGCATACAAGAAAGGATCCAAAATTACACATAGAATTCTTCACTTTCCTGATTGATGCAGGGTTCTCGACAAGCTATGTTAGCTATAGCTGAGCCAGGTCATATGCGTGATCCTTCTTGATGATCTTCCATACTTGGTCTACAACAATGCAAGGAACACTATCTAGTCAGCTTGACTGATAGAACTTGTGAGCTATAACCCTCACAACAAAATCAAGTTCTAGGTCTTCAATAGTGGAAATAGTCATTCATCTCTTGTTCCATACGACTTTAGTGACCTTTTCTATGTCTTCTTTACTCTGGAATTTCATGGTCCTTTTCCCATTAATAGTAGGGTAACCAGTTACATAATGTATGATATCCTTGGTTATCTTTAGTGGTCCATTCTCCAACCAGATGCTCATATTATGTACCCTTCTAAGAACAATTTTGATCCATTCTTCCTTGAAATTCCTCAGAAACTCTAGGGCTCGAGTTAATCCTTGCTCGGCTAAATGATTGTATTTAGGTTTTAGGGCTCTGTCTAAACATAGTTTCTCGTAGGATTCCCTCAGCTTGTGGTCTCCAACTTCACTAATCTTACACATGTAACATGCCTAATGTCATGAATCATGAGTACCTTTGAAGGGATTGAACATAGGGCTCCAGTTAGATCACCTTTGATCGCGCTCTCAAGATCGGCTTGAAAGTTGGGAGGCACACAGGTGTCGCTCCTCGCCAATTGAACTTCTATCAATTCCTTCTCCATTCCCTTAACTAGTGCAGATGAACTAGCAACCATGATTTCATGATAAAGGGTTTCAAAGATGAAATAGAGTACCTTGACAACTTTTAAAGTTCACACTTTTGCTAAAATGTCGACGACACGCTATACAATTCTTCAAAAAATATCTGCTAAAATCAAGTTCACCAATGCTTCTACACTTCAAGAAATCTCAAATCGCAAGGTGAAATGAATCGTGAATAGCTCATCCCTTTATAGGCTTTGAGGTAGGTTTGCAATAAATGTTCTATCTGTTGGAGTTAGTGTAAAATAGTTATCCTTGGCCGACATTCACAATCTCTCGGTCACAACCTAAACTAGCTTGACACATATGCTGATGAGATCAGTCTTCGTATAATACTGATGCTCGACACCTCTAGTTCTTAAGTGAATTTTATTGGTACTTTATCTTTACAATATGTCCTGATGCATCTTTTCATATGTAGATATGGAATTTGGCACAGTATATGTTAGGAACTGTTGTAAGATATGAAATTTAAATACAGTTCCTTACATACCTCTTCTTCTTAGTTTGAGATTGTGTGATCGCCTGATCCATTGGATTGGGTGACCTTAGCTTCAGTAGTTTCACTACTGCTCGGCTATGTTTTCCTTACCCATGTCTGGTTCATCTATGCTCTAATTTCCTTAACAGTGGGAGCATGTACTCTTGTCTTGCATTCTCTCTTTGTATGACCAATTTTCAAACAACTAAAACAAACTAGGCTTCCATTCATCCAACTCTTAGATCTTCCTCTGAAATGTGTCTTTATGCAGTCTTTAGGTGCATGTCTGTATTCTTCACAGTAATGACAACTTTGCCTTGTGTTATAATCCCAATTGTAAGTGTTGCCTTTTCTTGGTGCTTTTGCTTGTGTCTTTGATGTCCATTGTTGTTTAGCATTAGATCTGCAATCTTGTGCCTTATGTCCAATTTTTTCACAATTGTAACAATATCCATTGATTCTTGATGTGGGAGGTGCATCATTAGCCTTAGCCCAACATTCATGTGCTTTGTGTCCAAATTTCTTACATTTAAAGCAATAACCATTGAACTTAGGTTTAGGATTGGACTTACCATTCTTGCTTCGGCAAATGTTTGCAGTGTGTCCTGGTTTTCCATAGTGGTGGCATATAGGTTTGTTGCTCTTTTTCTTTGCGTACCTCTTTTCACTAGTCTTTGATTATTCTTCTTTCTTAGTAGATGTCTTTGGTTCAGTGTGACCTAATCCAGAAGAATCTTTTGGTCTCCTTGATGCTTCCATCAGATTCTCAAAATGAGTCAAGGCTTCATTAGGTTTATTCAACCTTTCATTCAGTTCCTTCTCAGATCTCACGTAATCTTTCAATTGATTGTTCTCAGATTCATAATTTCCATGTCTTTCCTACTGATCTCCTAATTTGCAAGTAGCAGTTGATTTTCCATGTCAACCTGATTGATTGTCATCATTTTCACATCACATGTCCTTTCATCAAGTCTGACAGATATCACTCTTTTATCTTCTTCTGCCATAGCTCTGTCATCTTCAACTTTCTTCTTTTGTTCCACTACTTCACATAGTCTTACTGTCTGCATTTCTTGTTCTCTTTTCAGGTTCCTGACTTCTTCACACAATACATTGTTCTTTTCTAGTAGATATGCAATTGTTGCATTTCTCTCAATAGAATCTCCATTCTAAAATAGATTTGCAGTGTCTTCTTCTTGATAATGAGTATCATTCATTTGTTTGGCCAAATATTTCCTAGATGTCAATGACTTCCTCAACTCCTGTCTAGCTGTCTCAAGCTGATGTAATGCTAGCTGAATTTAAATCTTTTGATTCTCAATGACTTTACCCAATCTGTAAATCTCCATCTCCATATCTGTACTCTCAAGCTGATCAAAACCTTTTGTAGGACAATGAAGCTCTGATACCAATTGTTGGAAATATAATATTGGGAAAGTAGGATACTGAGAGGTGGGGGGTGAATAAGATCTTGAACTTTAATCACTTTAAAACAAACTGATCCACAATCATATAAATTTGTAATCAATCTAACATTAGTAGCATCCATGAATAACACAATACATAGAATTTTGTAACCCAGAAACCCAAATAGGTAAAACTAGGGTGGGGATGACACCCACAAATTCTTCACTACTGTAGCAATAAAGTGTTCCTATTAGGGCTACAAGAGTTTGATTACAATATGCAATCTACCTGGTTAAAGGTCTGTCTGATTAAGAGCTTTAGATCATTACAATCTACCTTGTGAAAGGATTTCAACTTACAGTAAAGTAAGCACTCTACTAAGAGATTTAGAAAGGTCTGCTAGAACCACTCTATTAAGAAATTTCACTAGATACACTTGTTAGAATGTCTCAAGATATGATCCTTTGATATGCAGTCTGATGCTGATAATGGATCTCCTATTTATAATACTTTCTCTGATCTTATAATCTAAAATATGTCCTTACTCTACTGCTCACTATTCTTTTGCTCTGCTAGATCTATGCTTCTTGACAAAACAACCCTTCACACATCTCTCATGTATGTATGCACCTTCTCTCTATGCTTTCGCTCACATAATTAGGGTAAGAAGCAATCTTATTATACTCTTTGAATCTGGCGAATAGATCTAGATCAACGATAAAAAATACAACTTATGCCTCCTAGGCATTCCAATTTTCTAATAGGTTACATGCCATGCATAGGATAAAACAATTAAATGTGTAATTAACTTCGTAGAGAATATTAAATGCTTCACATATGTCAACCCAAAACACCCATAAGTCAGCCCAAACATATTACCTTAAATTTTGTATCATATCTGACATGTAAGCAAAATTGTCTTTCTCGACACTTAAGTCTCTGGCGCTCGACACTGACTTGCTGGATAGCTCAACATTGATGATCTATTCTGCTTGGCAACGACTTGCCAGGTAGCTCGACCTATACTGTTGTAGCTCAGCCACAGTGGTAGCCAATTAAAATTGCCTGTATAAATGACTAAGTGTGGATACATCTTCTATGTCTTAACCTTTTCATTGAGAGATCATGAGATAACAAAAAAGGTGATACACACATGACAAATAAAAAAATTAAGTGGCATCAAAAGTAACTTAAAATTAGAATGAGCCACAATAGGTCTAGGGGTTAAGAGACTTTCCTTAGGGTTTTAGACCTTAAAAAGAACAAGGGCTTAAACCAGGCTTAGAAACATGCAGAGAACAAGGAAAAGACCCAAAACACTGACATGAACCATACAAGCTAGGATCTACCATTGTGGGATCCTCATTTACTCCACTTGTAGACCAAAATTTGACATGATGGAAAATTTGGGTAACATTTTTGGCAATTTTTGTTGGATGTCTGCCTGATAGACATATACAGAACCAGTGACCTATGACATTCCATTTGGTAAGGAGTCTACAAAAAACACAAAACAAAGGAAAACTGGAGGAAGGGGGAATGAAGGAGGAGAAAGAAACAGGAAACCAACAAACCACAAGAGACCTACACACAAAACAACTATGCAACAACACTTAGAGTAAAGCAGGAACACTAAACCTAACAGACAAGAAACAAAGCTTAATTATAAGGAAGGATAAACCTTAAATCAAGGCTTGAGGTGAAAACCATTTATTGATATGACAAGATTTATCCTTCAAGGGGAGAGAGCTAAAAGGCATTATGCTCCTTGCATTCTAAGATCATAAATGGGCCTCCCCAAAATGAATCAAACTTTGTATGTTTACCAGGTATGCTCTTAAACTCATCCCATTTGAGGACTATATCTCCCGCATTGAAGTTCCTTTCTCTAGCTCTCTTGACAAAGATTTTTTTGGTTTGAATGTGTTGGAATTCTATATTCTACATAGATTTTCATCTATTCTCTTCCAACTCCATGATTATTTGCATCTATTCTCTTCCAACTCCATGAGTTGAGCATAGCGTACCTGCAAAGGATCTCCTTCTTTAAAGAGAACAAGTTGGGTGGCAAGGTCTAGGGCTAGCAATTCAGTTGAAATGGATAGATTAGCCTCCTTGCCATAGACTAGCATGTAAGAAGAATTCCCAATTATATTTTTTGGAGTGATCCTATCTAACCATAGGGAAGACTTCAGTTTAGAGTGTTAATCTCTTTGATTTTCTTGCAAAGTCCTTTTAATTATTCTCATCAGATTCTTATTGGTGGACTCTATCAAACCATTACCCTAAGGGTACTAATTTGAACTAGTACTGAGATAAATTTCATGTTTGGTAGCCTATTCAATGAGTTTTAAACTTATGAAGGCATGTGCATTGTCATATATTATTGAATTGGGAATCCCAAACCTGTGTATGATGTCATCATAGAAGTTAATGAAAACAATCTCATTAGCCTCCTTTAATATAATGGCTTCTATCCAACGGGTGTTTAGTGATTATCCATCTATGTCCTACACTAGATGGGGGGTTAATCAAGCCTATGAAGTCAATTCCCCATTTCACAAATGGTTGCTTTGTCATGATTGGTTGGAGGGGTAGAGCTAAGCCTCTCCTTTCTTGCAAACATAACACATTTCATGCATTTTCTCACATGAGCATGACTATCCTTGAAGATGGATGGCCAATAATATCCATCCCTCGTGATCTTGAAAGCAGTAGTTCTAGGAGAAAAATGGCCTCTAGAAGGTCCATCATGAAATTCATGTAAGACATTTGCTCAATGCTCTAAATCAATGCATCTAAGGAGAACACCATTGTGTTCCTTTCTAAAAAGGACCTCATTAATCAACACAAAAGGAATATATTTCAATCTATAGTACCTTCTCTTTGTTGAATCCAAGTTTATAGGGCATTAATCTATTTTCAAAAAATGGACCATGTTTGGCAACCAACCTGTTGCCTTAGCATGACCTTATGTTGAATGCACAACTAGGGATACATTCAATTGTTCTCATTCTTTCAGAGTTTCATCATGTGTCAATTATTTGCAAAGACCCCTTCCTCTAACCAGCTTGGTAATTCAGATATCAATGTCGTATTCCATGACTTTAGTGATCCAGCCAACTCTGTTCTCATTTAGGTCTTTAGAAAGTAAGAATTATTTAACATTTGGATGAGTGACTCTCAAATGTACCTTGTTGTGGGATAATAAATGGCTGAAATTTTTAAGTCTCTTCATAAAAGTAAGAACATGTTTTTCCACAAAAAGAGTATCTTTGTTCATACTCTTTTAGGCCTTTGCTAAAGAAAGCAATGGGCTGCTCTAATCCTTCTGAGTTTTGTTGAGTTAGCATTGCAGAGATGACCTCAGATCCTCCATAAGCATAAAGAATGAAGTCTTTGCTAGAATCAGGATTTAGTAAGGTAGGAGCCTCTGTTAAAGCCTCCTTAATGACTTGGAAATTGTTTTTCCCTTCTTTATTCCAATTGAAAACTACATTCTTCTTTAACATGGTTGTCAAAGGCTTCAAAAGATCTGCAATATTAGGCAAGAAATGCCTAACAAAGTTAATCCTTCCTACAAAGGATTTCAGACTCTTCTTTTGATGTGGTAGGGTAGTTCTAAAATGGTTGCAATCCTTTCAGGGTCCACTGTGATACCTTGCTTGGAAATAATGTAGCCCAACAACTTCCCTTCATGTATTGCAAACACACATTTCTTGGATTAAGGGAGATCATAAACTCTCTACATCTTTCAAAGATTTTCCTTAAATTGTTGATGTGATCTGTGACATGCTTAGAGTAGACACTGATATTATCAAGATATACTAGCACAAACTTATACATAAGGCTCTTGAAAGCCATATCCATAGCCTTTTGAAAGGTTTCTCATGCATTTGACAAACCAAAAGGCATCTTTTGATAGACCATGGTTCCCCATTTGGTTGTGAATGCAGTCTTAAATTGATCCTCCCTATTGACTAGGATCTGATTATACCCTAAGTAGCCATCTAGCAATGGAAATTTTTCAGAACCAGAGACACACTGCTGAATTTGTTACATGGATGGAAAAGGGTGGTGATCTTTCAAGGATGCCCTATTTAGGTCCTAAAGTCAACACACAACCTCAATTATCCATTATTTTTCCTTAGAGGAACAAGGTTAGACACCCAACTAGTATGTTTGATGGAATAGATGATGTCACTCTCAATTAGCTTAAGAGCTTCCTTATGCATCAACGGCTCTAGTTTGGGATTAACACACCTTTGCTTTTGCCTAAATGGTTTAGCATTAGGTTCTAGCTATATGGTATGCTAAGCAAGTGTTGGATCAAAACCTTTGAGATCTTCATACTGCCAAGTAAAGACATTATTGAATTCTTGAAACAATTGGACTTAAGCCTGTATTTCTGAATTAGTGTTTACCTTTCCAAATCTTTAGCTTTTTCCTGGTTCAAGCTCTAAATTAGTGTAATGTTCTTGCCGAACTACCAAGCTAGTCTTATTCCTTTTGGCTTGGTCATCTTTATATAAGATTGAATCTAAGGTGACAAGACCTCTAGGCAACTTATTAAACTTGATTTGCACCACTTGGTCATCATAATTCTACATCAACCTATCATGATTGTGCTTTGAGAGAATATCCTCTTCAAATAGGAATTGCAGGATTTGTTCATCATTTTCAAATACCTGCCAATTAACATCATTATCAGGGATGGAAGGCCTGAAAATAATCTTGACATGTTTTTGATCCTTTCCTACTGAAATGTTTTTAGGAATATCAAATTGGGATCCAACAACAACTAACCTATCTGCATTCTAATTTAGCTTCCTATGGATTGCAATGATATTAAAAGCATAGAAATCCTCTACTGCATCCCAAACCCTATGGTTTTAGGCCTTTATAGAATCATTTTTGGTAGCACTCATCCCTCTCACTTGGTTGACAACCAATTTGTTTCCACCATGTACCTTTAAGGCCTTAATACCTCTCTTTCTAGCCCAATCTAGTCCATTCACCAAACTCTCATATTCAGTAGTATTGCTTGTACAAGAAAAACTAAATCTAAAGGTTGTATAATATTTCTTGCCAATTGGAGAGACTATCATTGCACCACCACTAGAGCCATGTCTACTTCTATCACCATCAAAAAATAATTCCCAAACCTCATTGCTTTGTTCTTTTGATGTCTCAGTGGTTATCTTGAAAAGGTTTGGCATTGTGAGACCATCCTCTTGGAGCATGTAATTCCCCAAACCAACATCCCAGACAATGTTAGCCTAAGCCTCTAAATTATTTTTTGATCCCCACTCATCCAAGTAGACATCCAAAATATTCTCTATCTGAGTATTTGTTTCTTTGATGATTGGAAAATCATTACTGTCAAGTGCAAGATAGCTTGCATTAAAGGTATTAGACACATAAGGCTCTATATTATGTGTTGCTAATAGATCTAATTTGATAGTGACCTTGGTTCCATATCTAGTAAGGAAAAGCATGTGAGACCAGTCAGAAGAAAGATAGCCTCCTATCTTAGCTGTGAACTCTCTTGATAGACATAGGGATAAAAGAGTAGGGAGATCTATGATGTAAATGTCAAGGAGGATAGAGAAATTAGGGATTGCAAGAAGGATTAAGCTTGTATCTTTGGCCACACCTACTGTGTTTATTGATGAACCATCAAGTTGTATTAATTTATTTTGGAATGGTTCATACTTGAGTCCTAATTGGTTAGCTACCTTTTTAGGCATGACTTAACTTGTGGCTCTACTATCTACCATACAATTATGTACTAGAAACTCTCCAATAATCAATGATACATAAAAGGGAGGTGGCTTTGTGTTATTACCTTTTTTAGCATCCACCTTGACATTACTACTTGGAATTTTCTTCTCTTGATCAACATTAACTAACACTGGTCTAGCAACATCATTAGTGGGCTATCATGGTATTTCCTCCTCACACATGGCCTTCTTCAAGATTTTAGGTTTCCTTGGAATGGATAAGGAGTCCCACATGGTCATAGTCATGTTCATCCTCTTCATATTGTCCACAATATTGAAAGGCACTACTATGTGTACCTTTTGACATGCTTTCACTATTGTGGGGTCAATCTCCTTGGGAGATTGACTCCCCTTGAATGGCATGGCGGGAGTTCTTTTTAGTATGTCAGGAATAGATGGATGTGATGACTATGTAGATGTAGTAGCCTTTCCTTCATCCTCTACTTGCTCCATGTCTTGCTCTCTTCTCTTGGAGCGAGTATTGGCTACAATTGAAGACTCGCCATTCACACCATTATAGTCTTCACCTTTCCAATTAGAGAACATAGTCTCATTGGATTGTGTATCTTACTGGGGTGCTAACCCACTAGAAGATGCCTTTGATTGAGTGTTTGAGGTATTTTGTTCCATGAGTGCTTGATTCATCAATGCATTCAAGCATGTTTTTTGATTATGTGGTTGATTGCAGGGAAAACACCGTTCATTTTTTTCCACTAGGAAGTTTTGTGCAGGAACCATCTCCCTGACTGGATTTACATAATTAAGAGGTGATGGGTTATAGGACTGAAATGGTCTTTGGCTAAAATTTTGCTTCTGATCTTGATAGTTTCCTTGGTATGGTGATCTATTTTTCTGATAGGACTATCCCTTCCCTTGATTCTATTGAATGAGACCTTGATTTTGTTGTTGAAAAGGTGGCTTTCTTCTTGATTCTATCTCTTTATATTAGTCAACTCATTACCAAAGGTTTGCAATAAGCTCTCTATTTTTTGTTGACTATTTCTTATTTCTTGTAGTTCTTGGGAAGGGCCTACCTTTGATTGCTCATTGCCTAAGCTAGCTTAAGGTGTTACTGCAGTAGGTATAGGAGTGAATGGAGGAATGTTTAAAGGCATATTGGGCTGAATATCAGGGTAGATAGGGATGGGTGGCCTTGGAGCTATCATACCAACTTGAATTAGACAATTCTCTGCTTTAACAAAAATATCAAAAGCCTGGGGTAGTGAGGTACCTCCCATGGACTAGATCATGACATATATGTTTCTATTTAAACTTTTAAAAAAATATAGAAAGTGTAATCTGCTAAAGGCCTTACAGAAGTAGGGATCATATTCCATGTCTTGAGAAATTTGTTGTTGAAATCTGTCATTTGTTATTAAGGGGATCTTTTGGTAGTAGCAAGTTGCTCTACTAGGGATAAATGATCTGACTTATCCTCAAAATATCTGTTGAGGGAGTCTCCAAGTCTATTCCATGAATCATTGGAACAAACTGCTAAATTTCTAAACCAATCCAGGGCTTTACCTTTAAAAGAGTCTACCAAAAACTTGGTAGCCATATCTTCCTCGGTGATATGATGTATACTACAGATAGTAGCTGTTGGTCCATAGAGAGGGGGGGTGAATCAGTGGACTGTGATTTTATCCCACACTCTGACTCTAAATCTCATTCAACATGGTAAACTATAATTACTACACTTGAGACCACTTGTAACCTTGAATAATTTAAGTAGCATCATTAACACATATCATCCACATAAGATAATGACACATTACCACCAGATTTAATGAGGAAACCCAAATTGGGAAAAACCTCCATGGGACTTGTCACCCACAAATAAAATACTCTTCTGAAGTATGCTCAGTTAGGAGCCAATCCTATTAAAGATTACAAAGCACATTGTTAAATGTGACCCGGTCAAGGGATTTCCCTCAGATCTGTTAGGATCTTCACTATGTTAAAAGTGGCCCGATGAAAGGACTTAAAACACTCTGTTTGAGTATCACCTATATCTAGGGTTTACAATAGGATAGCTATATCCACTCGATTAAGAGATTTTTTAGATACAAATATGAACCATACAATTAAACTTGATCTGTTAATGCAGCAACCGTCTTCTACCTTTTGCTTGATCAAATCCTTTTTTGCTCACTTGGTCTACTGGATTTAGTACCTCATTAATTCTTTAATAACTCTTCCATCAATCATTCATTATCATTCATAATCTCTTTTTTTTTCAGAGTTCAGAGTTTGGTCTTCTTCCTTTCTTTGTATCACTCGGTGACTTCTCTTCTATCAACCTTTTTCCTCTCTTCTCATTAAACAACCAGCAACCTTTTTCTCATTCATGTAACTTTGTTTTTATAAACAATATTTTGCCTCTTAATCTCCTTGGTTAGGTTTTCCACAATTCAATCTCAGCCGTTCAATCATCCTTATTATTTCTTGCCGCTTGGTAAATCGCCTAACTTTTACCTTGGGACTTGTTCCCTTCTTGGGACTCACAACATATATTTAGTCGCTTAATCTTTGCCTTTGATATTCATCTTGATTTCTTTGGTTCATGGATCTTGTAACAAACTTCTTCCTTATGGAATCTTCTAGCTCATCATGATCTGTTTAAGATTTGATCTTATCATTAACTTCCAACGACTGTTCCTTGTTCAGTTACTAAATTTATGACTCGATAACATGAACTTCACTACTCGGTAACTAACAATGCTTGGTGAATATCTTTTCTTGGTGCCTTTGCATAAATTTGGTACTCGGTAACTATGACCGAATAGCATTTCCACTTGGTGACTGTTCTCGCTTGGCTCATGGTTCTACTTCCTTTACTGACTGCTCCCTTTGCTTATATTATCGACTGACTTCTCATACTCGGTAGTCTCATTCATTTCCTTTACCGACTTGACTAAACTGTGTTACCAACTATGTCATCATGAAAACAGTGTAGAAAACAATTATACCAATCATCACTGAATTATTGTCTGATCTATATTAGTTGCCCAGTTAAGTTCTTCAACACTTGTTCTCTTTCCTTATCTTCCTCAACTTGTAGTTCACTCCAAATGATATGGTAGCTTAATATGGATCAGAAATCAATTGCTTGACATCAATGACAAAATAACAACTGATCTAAGAGTATTCTACAACTTTGTATACCTCTGATCTCGGTATTCATCATCATCTCATCATGTGAATATCAGTTGGTTAACAATCTCCCTCTTTGACATTGATGGCAACCTTGGCAATTGATGATGGCAACCTCGGTCTTTTCTTTGTATCCTGCATTGCTCCCTCTGAGCTGATTCAAACTCCCTCTTTCATAATAATTATTTCTTTGTGTCCCTCAACATTCTTATTTCTGACAATCATCAATTCACATAATATCTCCCTCTTTGACAACAATGTCAAAGTACCAAACTTCCTGAGAATATTCAGGTAGTGAATCATACCTAGCATGTACTAATTATTCTTGTTATACATTATTGTTTCTTTTTCACAACTTCAGGCATCACCTCAAGTGTGAAAGTTTGCATCAACTCAGAAAAATAAATATTCTAATGCGTCCTAGAATTGATGCAGCATGCAACATGCATTTAGTGAATGTTGGGTAGGGGTAGGACCCCTAATTTACCTCTAAGATACTCAAAAGCATCCTTCGGTAGTGGCTTAGTGAATATATCTATGACCTGATCCTTTGAGCTTACATATTCCAACATCACATTCTTCTCTTGTACTTGTTCTCTCAAATAGTGATATTTGATAGAAATGTGCTTGGTCTTAGAATGCATAACCAGATTCTTTGATATATTGATAGCACTTGTGTTATCACAGTAAATAGTAACTAGATCACTAACCTTTTCATTCATACCTTCAAGTAGTTGTTTGATCCATACAATGTTTGCACAATTCATAGCTGCAACAACATATTCAGCCTCGAAAGTTGACTGTGAGATGCAACTTTGTTTCTTGCTCATCCATGTTACTAATCTGTCTCCCAAAAAGAAAGCTCCACCACTTGTACTTTTTCTATCATCAATGTTCCCAGCCCAATCAGAATCAGTGTAGACTTTCAAGGAGAAGTCTCCTTTCTTTTTGTATAGTAACCCAAAATCTTCAGTGCCTTTCAGATATCTCATTATTCTTTTTACTGCAGACATGTGCGTCTCCTTTGGATTGGAAGAAAATTTTGCAAGAATCCCTATAGCATGTGAAATATCAGGTCTGCTATGGACAACATACTATAACTTGCCAATCATTGATCTGTAAATTGTGTCATCTACTGCCTGTGATTCATCTTCCTTTGATAATTTACATCCAGTGGCCATAGGTGTTCTGATAGGTTTTGAATCCTCCATACCGAATGTCTTCAAGACTTCCTTGATATATTTTGATTGTGTGATGTAAATCCCATCCTTGGTTTGTTGTATCTGTAATCCAAGAAAGAAATTTATCTCTCCTATCATGGACATTTCAAATTCCTTTTTCATCTCTTCAGCAAATGATTGACTCAATGTGTCACTTCCTCCAAAAATAATATCATCGACAAATATTTTAGCAATCAAGATTTTTTTATCATCATCACATTTCAAATACAGATTACTGCTGTCACTTGTTCTTTGAAATCCAATCTTGATTAAGTAAGAATGCAATCTTTCATACCATGCTTGGGGTGCTTGCTTTAAGCCATATAGTGCTTTGTGCAATTTGCATACCATTTCCTTGTTAATATCTTTAGCAAATCCTTTAGGTTGTTCAATGTAAACTTCCTCTTCAAGAATACCGTTAAGAAATGCAGACTTTACATCCATTTGAT
This sequence comes from Thuja plicata, assembly GCA_018584345.1. Taxonomy (NCBI): domain Eukaryota; kingdom Viridiplantae; phylum Streptophyta; class Pinopsida; order Cupressales; family Cupressaceae; genus Thuja; species Thuja plicata. The sequence continues at coordinate 384,267 of MU225253.1, read as the reverse complement.
AAACTTTGAATCCTTTATAAGCTGCATATGCTAGTAGAATTCTAACTCCTTCTAATCTAGCAACTGGTGCAAAAGTTTCACCATAATCAATTCCTTCTTCTTGTGCATAACCTTTGCAAACTAATCTTGCTTTGTTTATGATAACATCTTCATGCTGATTCAGTTTGTTTCTGAATATCCACTTTGTACCAATTACATTTTTGTCCTTAGGTCTCGGTACCAGTTCCCATGTATTGTTTTTTTGAATTTGATCTATCTCTTCTTTCATAGCATTAGTCCAATCTTCAGTATCTAGAGCATCTTTTACTTTCCTTGGTTCAAATGTAGATATTAAACATGTATTGTTCCTTACCTTGCTTCTTGTCATTACTCCACCATTTTTGTTTCCAATTATCTTGCTCGGTGAGTGGTGTCTTCTTACATATTTCACTAGAATAGGCTTGGTAGTGGGTGCAGACACTTCATCATCACTCGATTATAGTTCCATCTGTTCAGCTTCCTTTTCTATTTGTCCTCTTAGTAGTACATTAGTATGTACATATACAAATCTTTGATAATCCTCTGGTTCCTTTTTCTTGTCTCTATCATTTTTCTCTGCAAATTCATCAATTTTCACATTTGCACTTTCCACAATCTTGTTAGTAGACTTGTTTAATCATTTGTAAGCTTTGCTCTTTGTGGAGTATCCAAGAAATATTCTTTCATCACCTTTAGAATCAAACTTTCCATCTCTGTTATCTTTCAAGATACTGTTATCTCTCAAAATTGCACCTTGTTAAGTTTGCAGGAAACTTAACCTTTTGGAGAAACATGGAAACATTCCAAGTTTGTGGGTAAACTATGGCTGGAATGAATCTCTGGGTCCTAGGCCAGCTTCCTATATGATGATCACCTGTTTGCTTCTTGAAAGATTAAAAACTGATGGGGAAAAGGGATAGAAGGATTGCATGAAACGTAAACAACTGAAATGAAATCTAGAACTAAGGTGATCCACCAAATTTGACGTGAAAACATAACACACACATGATTAAGCCCTTGGTCAACTAACTGAATTGGAGGTAAAACACAAATCTCTTGTATAGGCTTGCATTAATATTTCATAACAAGGTCATGATTAAACCTGTTAAGAGGAAAGACTTCACAGTTAACGGCTCAAAATGTAAGACACTAGTTACAACCTGCAAGCAAACATACTCTTCTACAAGTAGATGCTAAAAATGGGACATGATTAAAAGGAAATAAAATCATTCACAATTAACCCATCAACCATCTACAACGCATACAAACAAGCAGAAAAGAGACAAGGCTGACACAATTTAATAAATTGGTTCCAAAAATTTCAAACTCCGCATATTATTTCTCACAATGAGTTGCATACTTATGCAAAAAATACACCAAGGACAAAGAAAATGTCACAAAGCATGCCTTCCTGCATAATCCCAACTTGTTACAAATGAGTCCTCAACTCATACTTATGTTTTTTTAGCCAACTGCATTCTGAAAGCAATAACTTCTGGATCAGATTTTGGCCTGTCCAGCCACCGTTTATCCCTTCAAAAGTCTATAAAAATACAATTTGGTGACCCAAAAGTCATGCCCAAATAATATCAACATAAAGACTCCCTCTAGAAGAGTCACAAAAGTCTCTGAATGTAATAACTTTTCTGCAGACTTTAACAACTGCAACCTTTGATCTTTTAAAATCTGATCTTTCCATCTGTAAAATATCTGATTTACATCATCTAAGAACAATCTGATCTTTCTGTCTTTGGAAAAAATCTGATCTTTCCCCTTGTTTATATTTTAAACTCTATAAAAAATGCAGACTTAATGCATATATTACCCAGAAATCAGTAGAAATCGGCGAGTAGCACCTTCTTTCCTCATTTCTTGCCTATCACCTACTCGCCATCCTTCTATGCTCTGCTTTTGTCCTCTGCACGAGTGAGCGATGCTGTCTCTTTTTTACCTCAGTCGCAAGCTCGCGAGCTATTTTCTGATAGCACCTGAGTCTCGGCGATTGAGCGCCAATGCATTTTATTTTTCATCTATCCCTTCATCGCACAGTCACTGGATGTTTTAACTGACCTTTGGATTCTGAGCGACTGAGCAACATCCCTTTTCTTCATTGCATATTCTGTTTGGTCACACACTCGCTCCACCTTTTACTTTGTTTCCATCTTGTGCACAAGTGGGCGATGACATCCGCCCTCTACTCAGTCGCCAACTCGTGGGCCTTAAAATCTTATTTCACCCTTGACTATGAGCGCGCGATAGTACACCTTTTTCCCTCAGTCGCCCACTCACGAGCTTATATTTCAGCTTTCACTACTGACTGTGAGTGCGTGACTATGTCTGCTCTTTGCTTAGTCGCTCACTCGCGAGCTAATCTCCCTTCATCTTTTTTAACTGGCGACTGAGCGATGACTTTATGTTTTCTGCTTATCGCACACCCGCGAGTTGTCTCCCTTTTTCTTTTATTGATTGGCGAGTGAGCGATGAGTTATTTTCTTTGCCTCGTCACATACTCGCGAGCTCCTTTTCTTTCATCTGGGTTGCTCGGTGACTCCGCGATGCGCTGAACGGTCTCTTTTGTTGCTCGGTCGTAGACCTTTATAACCTTTGAAAAATGCCTGCGTGACTCAGTGATGCATCCCCTTTTATAGCTCGTCGCATACTCGCGAGTTGATATCCCTTTATCTCTACTGGCTGGCGACTGAGCGGCTATGTCTGCTTCTTTTTTGCTTGTTGCATCCTCGCGGGCTGTTTATTGATTACCTTTATTGACGGGTGACTGAGCGATGAGTCTCCTCCTTTGCTCATTGCACACTCGTGAGCTCCTTCTCTTCCATGTTCTGTGGACTTGCAGAAAAATAGAAACAGGGTGCATTTCCTTGCTTGCAGAAAATCTCTCTATGGGTGCGAACTCTGCCCAAGCGCAAAATTCTTCTTTTCTGCTTTGTGGAAAATCACCTTTGTAGGTAGAAACCCGCCATGGAGAATCAAAATTTCAATTCTCCGCCTTGAGTCTTTTTTGGTTTCAGAAAATTGAAAAAGTGCCTCGAAAACCCATTGTGGGGTCCACCACAATGCTCTTTCTTTTCTGCCTTTGCGAAAAATCTCTTGAGAGGTGCGAAACCCGCACAAGGCAAAATTCCTCTTTTTGGAAAATCACCTGAGAGGTGCGAAACCCACAACATGTGAAAAACCTTCTCTTTTTTCCATTTCGAAAAATTACCTGAGAGGTGCGAAACCCGCAACAAGGCAAAATTCCTCTTTTCGAAAAATCACCTGAGAGGTGCGAAACCCGCAACATGCGAAAAACTTTCTCTTTTTGCCTTTTTAGAAAATTACTTTCGCAGGTAGAATTCCGCCATGGGGAAGACGATTTGAAAAATCCTGCAAGCCTTTGTGGAAAAATACTTTTGCAGGTAGAATTCCGCCAAGGACCTTGGTACCGAAAATCGATAACAGATACAACATATACTTCCAAAAACTTTGAAATAACTTACATTAGGTTTTCATAGGGTGTCTTGTTTGAGCCTTTCTTCAATTGTACTCGATTCAATGTGTAGGCTACAGTACTTTCTGCTTCTCTCCAGTATGTTTGAGAGATTCCCTTCTCAATCATTAGTCTTCTTGCACAATCAACAATTGATCTATTTCTTCTTTCTGCTATTCCATTCTGCTGTGGTGTTCTCGGTGCAGACATTTGTCTCTTTATCCCATGTTCATTGCAGAAGAGTGTAAACTCATCAAATGTAAACTCTCCTCCTCTATCAGATCTCAGACATTTCAGTTGTCTTCCAGTTTCCTTTTCAACTCTTTCCTTATACCACTTAAACATTTGAAAAGCATCCGATTTTTCTTTGAAGAACATGACAGACATCATTCTAGAGAAATCATCAACAAAAAAAATGAAGTATCTATCACCATAGTAGCTTTGTGTTCTCATGGGTCCACATAAATCAGTGTGTACTAGGTCCAAGATTCCTTTACTAACATAGGTTTTACTTGTAAAGCTTGACTTAGTCATTTTTCCAATCTGACATTCCTTGCACATGACATTTTTCAGGCTTGTCCAATCTCGGTAGACCTCTAACTCTATTCTTTTTGCTCACCTTGATCAAGTTGTCAAAATTGACATGGCATAACCTCTTGTTCCATAGCCAGACATCCTCCAATTTTGTGTATATACAACTCTTTTCAGAAGTATCAAGGTAGAATAGGTTACCTTTAGTTTGTTCACCAGTGGCAATTGGATTTCCATGTTTGTCAAACACTTTTACCTTCCCATTTTGGAATTCCAGTAGGTGACCTGTTGTATTTAGCTATGCCACACTCAACAAATTGTACTTTAGTACTTCAACCCAATAAACATCATCACATCTTGTATTATTTAGCAAAATTATAGAACCTTTACCTTTGACAGGATATGGAGCATCATTACCAAATCTAACAAATCCTCCATCATGCTTTTCCATAGTAATAAAATTTTGTGTATCACCAATCATGTGGTGTGTGCAACCACTATCTATAATCCATGCATCATTTTTGCTCAGGTGAGAAATTAAGGCTTTTTCTTCTTCGTACCTTTCTTCATCAGAATCATCTTTGATAGCAACATAAACAACTTCCTCATCTTCATTATCATCAGTGTCATCATAAATTAACCCTTCTTCAGCAATGTAGCATGACTTCTTACCTTTGTCTTTGAAATCTCGGTATCTTCTGAATTTATTTTCTCTCTTATTTTCTCAGTTATCCTTTCTTTCATCATCCTTGTTGCCTGGACAACTAGATGCGATATGGCCAATCTTGTTGTAGTTAAAACATTTTAAGGGTAGCTTACCTTTATACTTACCTTTCCCTCTTGGTAACCTTTTAGCTAATAATGCTTCAAAATCCTCTTGCTGTCTATCATCTTTAGCATACAAAGTTTCCAACTGACTTCTACATTTATGAAGTCTTTCAATTACACTACTTGCATAGCTATCACTAGAAGTAGACTCTCTAGGGTTTCAAATCCTCAGGGATGATTTGAATGCAGATTCAATCTTAGTAGTAGTGGTTAGACTATTATCAAATTCATTTAACTCAAATGCAGTCAACTTACCAATTGTAGCATCCAAGGAGACTGTCATCTGAGGGATGGATCTTAGTTCTTGTATAGTTGATACTCGGATAGCATACACAGGTAGCAGGGTTCTCAATAGCTTTCTTGTCACATCTTCTTCATCAATATGTCATCCAACACCTTTGATGGCATTTACCACTTCCTTTAGTCTTGTACTATATTGTGTCACATTTTCTCCTTCTTTCATTCTCATTGAATCAAACTTGCCTCTTAAACTTTCTGCTTTAGCTTTCTGAACATGTTGATCTCCTCCATGTACCAATGTGATCTTATCCCACATTTTCTTTGTTGTATCACATTCATTAAGATCATTAAATTCCTGGTTGGTGAGAGAAGAGGATATCTCTATCATTAGTTGTGTGTGTTCTTGTCTTTCCCTTGCCTGCTCAAGTGTCATAGGACCAAAAGGTGGTGGCGAGTACTCATTGTCAAGATAATATAATGCATATTCTCCAATTTTGGAGAGATGTAGTCTCATTCTACTTTTCCATGTAGAGAAGTTTTCCTTATTCAACTTAGGTGCCTCCCTCTTGTACATCTTTGGATCTTTAACTCAAGTCCCTTTAAAATTTTCTCTTCAGAGTACTAGGCTCTGATACCAATTGTTGGTCCACAGAGAGGGGGGTGAATCAGTGGATTGTGATTTTATCCCACACTCTGACTCTAAATCTCATTCAACATGGTAAACTATAATTACTACACTTGAGACCACTTGTAACCTTGAATAATTTAAGTGGCATCATTAACACATATCATCCACATACGATAATGACACATTACCACCAGATTTAATGAGGAAACCCAAATTGGGAAAAACCTCCATGGGACTTGTCACCCAAAAATAAAATACTCTTCTGAAGTATGCTCGGTTAGGAGCCAATCCTATTAAAGATTACAAAGCACATTGTTAAATGTGACCCGGCCAAGGGATTTCCCTAAGATCTGTTAGGATCTTCACTCTGTTAAAAGTGGCCTGATGAAAGGACTTAAAACACTTTGTTTGAGTATCACCTATTTCTAGGGTTTACAATAGGATAGCTATATCCACTCGGTTAAGAGATTTTTCAGATACAAATATGAAACATACAATTAAACTTGATCTGTTAATGCAGTAATTGTCTTCTACCTTTTGCTTGATCAGATCCTTTTCTGCTCACTTGGTCTGCTGGATTTAGTACCTCATTGCTTCTTTAATAACTCTTCCATCAATCATTCATTATCATTCATAATCTCTTTTTTTTTTTAGAGTTTGGAGTTTAGTCTTCTTCCTTTCTCTGTATCACTCGGTGACTTCTCTTCTATCAACCTTTTTCCTCTCTTCTCATTAAACAACCAACAACCTTTTTCTCATTCATGTAACTTTGTTTTTATAAACAATATTTTGCCTCTTAATCTCCTTAGTTAGATTTTTCACAGTTCAATCTCAGCCGTTCAATCATCCTTATGATTTCTTGCTGCTCGGTAAACCGCCTAACTTTTACCTTGGGACTTGTTCCCTTCTTGGGACTCACAACATATGTTAAGCCGCTTAATCTCTGCCTTTGATATTCATCTTGATTTCTTTGGTTCATGGATCTTGTAGCAAACTTCTTCCTTCCTTGTGGAATCTTCCAGCTCATCATGATCTGTTTAAGATTTGATCTTATCGTTAACTTCCAGTGACTGTTCCTTGTTTGGTTACTGACTTTATGACTTGGTAACATGAACTTCACTTCTTGGTAACTAACAACACTCGGTGAATAGCTTTTCTCAGTGCCTTTGCATGAATTCGGTACTCGGTAACTATGACTGAATAGCATTTCCACTTGGTGACTATTCTCGCTTGGCTCACAGTTCTGCTTCCTTTACCGACTGCTCCCTTTTCTTATATTACTGACTGAATTCTCATACTTGGTAGTTTCATTCATTTCCTTTACTGAATTGACTAAACTGTGTTACTGAATATGTCATCATGAAAATAGTGTAGAAAACAATTATACCAATCATCACTGAATTATTGTCTGATCTGTATTAGTTGCCCAGTTAAGTTCTTCAACACTTGCTCTCTTTCCTTATCTTCCTCAACTTGTAGTTCACTCCAAATGATATGGCAACTCAATATGGATCAAAAATCAATTGCTTGACATCAATGACAAAATAACAACTGATCTAAGAGTATTCTACAACTTTGTATACCTCTGATCTTGATCTTCATCATCATCTCATCATGTGAATGTCAGTTGGTTAACAGTAGCTACATATTTGACACGCTCACAAGCTGTTGTTTGGCTTTCACCTATGAAATTAGGTAGACTTTTTAGTGCTGGTAGAGGTACATCATGATGTTGAGCAAAATTTAATGGGCTACCATGAATGAAGGGTACAAATGCAAAATGTCTTGCCATTGTAGGGACTGATATTTTATTGAATAACACTTGTATGAGTTGCAATAGTAAGTGAAGTTGAATCTCTTAACAAATCCTTACTTAAATATCTTCCTCTCCTTCTTGAGTGAAAAAATAAGGGTCTTTCTTCTACAATGGGTGGTGTAGACTGTACTCTCCTTATAGGAGGGGTCCTTTGGGATTATCTCCCTTTTCTTCTAGTTGAAGACAACTGCAAAGATTCAAAAGGTTTTGAGCTTCTTGTCTCTATCTTTCTCATAAACTTTATTATGACTGGATCTTCTTATTCTTAACACCAATGGAGTTGCTAGATATGTTTTAAATAAAAAACCACTCTAGGTCTATACTATGCAATCAACATATCAGAGACATCATAGCCTTTGAATTAAACTTCTTGGTCCCACTGGGCATGCCAAAACTGTTATACACCAAATTTGCACCCTACTAAACTCAAGAGTCTAGTGATCTGGTATAACTTGGGAATCACTTCTAGGTTGTGGGACCTTTGCTAATTGAAGTGAGACCTCTAGATTCTAGGTTAGTTCCTCTTGGATAATCACCTATTTTTCTTTGAAAACTTTGAAAGTAAACTTGGGAGGAAAAGGGATAGAAGGGAAAATTGAAAAACTTAAAGCAATAACTTAATCTATAAGGTGATACACTGAAAATGACATTAATCATAACACAATGACTGAGAATTAGCATGAAATTCCTGAATTAGGACAAGTACACCTTTCTAAATAGGCTTGCAAAAGTGTTTCATAGAGAGGTCTGAAATGAAATAACATTAAGGGAAAAGAAAGATTTCACAAAAATGTCTTTCAAGAAGATAGACACGGGCTATGACCCGCAAGTAAACATTCACTCTAGAAAATAGGCACATAAACGAGACAAGATATCAGGGAATGAACAAAATTCACAAGATTATCTATAGCAATCATTCACAATAGTACACAAAGATGCTAAAAAGAAAGAGGACTCAAGATAACTCAAATATTTCTCTAACACTTAACAACTATATTGTGCTTCAAAGAGAGATATAAACATGAAAAACCTGGAGAAAAAGAATATGTCACAAAAAGTCTTTGCATAATTTGAACCTCAATGAGAGATTACAAACATATGAAAACTTGGGGGAAGAATAAATGCCACAGAAAATCTTACATAAGTCTGAAAAACTACCTACAAAAGCTCTAAAAACTACTTATATACAACCTCCTCAACCACATAGGCTCAGGAGTCAATCCATCAAATCAAATTGAGACAAATTAGGGTTACAATATATATCTTTAAATAATGCAAAACCCCTAAAACAATCTTGTCCATCCATTTATGCACTTGGAGAAATATCTCAAACGATCATATAAGCCTTAGAAGAAACTCCCATTGTCATAAATTCGATCAGAAAAGTCAGTTGATCCATCTACCTTGTTTGATATCTAAAAAATCACACCACCACCATGAAACTCTGAGAAATATATTTGAATATTTGAAAATCAGATCCTAACGGTCACAGGTGGCACAGAATGCCATGTCAATGGCTTAGAACAAGACTTGATCTCCTTTTAAAACATAGCCATAGATCTTTTCTTAATTACCTGGGCATCATAATCTGATCTAGACATGTGTCACCTAGGCGCATTGCCCTGAACATTATTTTTTGAGAAACTTAGTCCATAAGCCATAGTGCCGAACATCAAATTTGTCTCTTGTCTAACCTTTTCCTTTAACCATGTCTTTAACCCTTGCATCATCTCTTCTCTTTATCTCCAAATCTCTGGATCTTAGCCTTAACTCTGGTCTGATCATGGGATTCAGAGATACAAGCTATCTTTGAATCTCCAAAATCTTTCCTTGACTCTGAGTTTGCTTTGAGATTAAGTCACAACCACAAGATCATCTTTCAATCCATGGTCAGCACCGAATCTATGAATTGGACTTGACTTGAGTTATGTTGTGAGACTTGGTGACACAACCAGTCTCTGAATCTCCTAATTCCACTTAACTATGATTGGCAAGAATCAGGTTCATCTAGAGATGACACAATAAAAGGGATCTCTAAGCCGCAGAACAAAAGTACTAACTCTAGTCTAATTTGGAGATCTAGCGATAACCACAGGATCTAATCTGCATCGACAACCCTCGCTTGATCTCTAAACAAAAGTCTTAACCTAAGCAACATTATGAGATTCGGCAACCAAGAGACCTCTGAATCACGGAATGACTAAGGTCTTAACCCTGATCAATTTAAGAGATCTAGCGACCAAGCGTATCTCATAATCTCAAAACAAATGACCTGACCAGGGTAGGGATACAAGATTTAGTGACCACTGCCCAATTTAAAACTTGATCAATGACATGCGCTTCATCTTGAGATCTTCTATGTCATAACCATTCCATTGTGAGATCAGGAGATAAGAGACAAGGCGACATGCACATGACAAATAAGAAACATAAGTGCCACAAAAAGTAACTTAAAATTAGAATGAGCTTCAAAACGTCTAGGGGTTAAGAGACTTTCCTTAGGGTTTTAGACCTTAAAAAGAACTAGGCCTTAAACCAAGATTAGAAACATGCAGAGAACAAGACAAAGACCTAAAACACTGACATAAACCATACAAGTTGGTCTCTACCCTTTTGGGAGCTTCATTTACTCTGCTTGTAAGCCAAAATTGGACAGAATGAGAGATTCGGGTAACAATTATATCATCCATAAAGACTTCAACAATCAAGATTCCATTTTCACAAGTTCTCAAATATAGATTACTATCTGCACTACCTTTTCTAAAACCAAGATGTAATAAATACCTATCTAACTGAGAATACCAAGCCCTAGGAGATTGTTTAACTCCATACAATGCCTTATTCAATCTACAAACCATGTCTTCATCATCTATCAAAGAGAAACCATCAGGTTGCTTAATGTAGACCTCTTCCTCTAGATGACCATTAAGAAACATAGACTTCACATCCATCTGATATACCTTAAAATATTTATGTGCTACAAAAGCAAGGAAAAATCTTACTGCTTCTAACCTCACAACTGGTGCAAATGTTTCTTCAAAATCTATACCTTCCTATTGTGAATAGCCTTTGCAAACCATTCTAGCCTTATTTCTTACAACCATTCCATATTCATTCATTTTGTTTCTAAAGACCCATTTAGTTCTAATTACATTCTTGTCCTTTGGTTTGGGAACCAATTCCCAACTTTTTTTTTTCTCTATCTGATCTAATTCTTCCTGCATTGCCTTAATCCAGTATTCATCCTTACATGCCTCATCAGTAGCCTTAGGTTCTACTTGCAAAATCAAGAAAATCTCATTTCTAACTTTGGATCTTGTCATCATGCCTTTATTAACACCGCCAATAATCTAATCTTCAGGATGATTTGTCTTAACAAACCTTGGTGTCTTCGGTGCTTCAATAGACTCATCTAAGCATGTTTGAATCTCAAGATTTTGTTATGTCTCTTGAATTTCAATTATCTTCTCATTTTCTGAAATCTCATTCTAAAACCTTTCATCAATTTTCACATTATCACTTTCAACTATTTTTCTTAATCTCAAGTTAAAACATTTATAAGCCTTACTTATAGTATAATAGCCAAGGAAAATTCCTTCATCGCTTCTAGCATAAATATTTCCAATTTCATCATCTCTTTTGATGTAATACTTGCTACTAAATATTCTAAAGTATTTTATAGTAGGAGCATAACCAAACCATAGTTCATAAAGTGTCTTATCCATACCTTCTTTAATCTGAATTCTATTCAAAGTGTAGAGAGAAGTACTAACTGCTTCTCTCTAATGCATGTGAGATATATTACCTTCAAGCAACATAGTCTTGTTCGTATTCAGTATAGTTATATTTCTTCTTTCTGCTATCTCATTCTACTGATTTTTCTTAGGAGCAGATGTATGTCTATATATCCCATGCTTTTCACAGTAAGCATTGAACAAGTGTGATGTAAAATCTCCACCTCTATCTGACCTCAAATATTTTATCTTAAGACCCGATTCATTCTCAATTTTTTTTTTAAATATTGAAATTATCCAATGCTTCAATTTTTTTTTTAGAAAAGCAACCCACATCATCCTAGAATATTCATCAACAAAAAGTATAAACTACCTTTCACCATAGTAAGATCTAGTTCTGGTAGGACTACAAAGATATGTATATACCAGATCCAACTTCTCTTTTTCTAAAAATGTAGTGCCTCCCATGTTTGCATTTTGTTCCATGGTTATTTTGATCGAGAGACACTATGTTTATTGGCCGATTTATTTGCATGATGAGATGCTTTAATGAATTTACATTATTTTTATTACCAGTATCATAATTATTAGATGTTAGATGATGTTGTTCAATTTGATCATATATGCATGATGATGCTAGTGATGTGACATGATGCCTTATGATGATATCTAGTTTGTTTTGTATTTGAACTTGGACTAAGGAGTATATTGGTATTCAATGGATGTTATTGGATTTATTGTTATGGTGCATTTTTATTGTGGACATCTGTCTTTTAATTTCAAGTAGATATATGCTTAGATGGTTGTAAATGGTTATTTAATACTTTAATTTTTAATGTGTTATCATGTGATTATATATATGTTGTGATGTTGTACTGCAACACTGTTATGCATTTTTCATGTTGGTGCTAGTACGAAGTGAGACAGAGTTGTAGTTACTTGCTTGCAAGATCCACACGATGTCTTTTTCTCCTTCAACATGATTATGTTGGGATTAATGGGAAGTAGTACTGAGAGGGGAGGGGTGAATCAATACCTCTAAAACTTTTAACACATTTCACCATTCATCTTTAGTAATCATTCATTACTACATTACCGACCATTACTGTTGTTCTTTCTTATGCATGTAACATTAATTCATAATCTTTAACTATTTGCAACATTCATGAAAGTAATAAACACATAACACAAGATATGATATCGCAGAAAACTCCTGTAAGGAAGTAAAAACTGCGGTGGGGATGGCACCCACAAAACTTCAATATCTGCATAATGGAAGGGAGCCGGTTAAGGCTTACAATTTGATCACTTCTGATGATCTACCCTGTTAAGACTATTATGGTGGAGACCTATTAAGATCTACTATGTTAAGAGATTTAGAAACACTGATTTAAGTGCGCACTCAATTATGAGATTTACAATAGGATGGTTAAGCCCACCTTTCTTGAAAGGATTTCTTATGTGTACTACACTTGTTAGAATGAGTACATATGTTGACCTGACTGTGTGCAATCTAAAATTTATAATTACAGATCCATTAAAGTTCTCATAAAAATAATATCACCTAAAGTGACTAATCAATACCTTTCTCTGCTCGTCGGTCGCCTATGTTCTGTTCTTGAAACTGATTTGATTCTTTTATGTCCTTCTGCATTAAATCCCTTGTTTGGTCTTTAGATGCTCTATGTGGCTATAATCATCATTGAAAAACTTCTATTCTCAATATATTGAGCATCTATTTATACAATTATTTGACCTATCTTTGAATCATGCATTACAATGTTAACTCTTAGATCCAAGGTTTACAACTTGACCTTGATCTTTAGTTTGCATGTTTTAAATCAGTAAAACTAATTAAAACAATATTAAATACATTGCTTCCTCCGCACATAATAGATTTAAAATCAAATCAAGAAGCTATAAATACAACTTCAGTGATTATCTGATGTGGAAATTCAGATCCACTTTTTGTGGGATGTAATTGACTATCAATTCTTGGTCGTCAAGTTGAACTTGAAGTATGTCGGTGTTCCTTTGTCAAACTGATCATCGGGTTTCCTTTGTCTATTGGGTTCCTCTCTGTGTTGTTCCATCAGGTTGCACTATTGTTACTCGTCGGGTTCCCTTTACCTTTTTGTCATCGAATAACACTAAATAGTGTTTATAGGGTAACCTTGGCGTTGGGTAGTGTTGTGCCCTGTCTGTCAGTGTAGTATAAACCGATGGTGTAGATCATGTTTTTTGTAGTGTATACTAATGGAAAAATATAATGCCTTCAGATTATGTTTGTTTGTTCTTCAACTATTTATATGATTGAGAAGCTAAACTTGATGTTTGATTATTTACTAAACATGTACCAGGTACATTCATCCTGAGTACAAGATTTGAGTGTGTACCTATATCCCCAGCAGTGGAACCAGGAGATAGTGACCATGACCATTCATGTTGAGCCAATGTCATCCCTATATGGGTGATGTATCCATAGTTTTGTTATTATTATTAACCCTCCAATTATTTTGGTAAATTCAGATTCATAATGCATTATGTGAATTGACCAATGATCATGTTGTTGATCTCTAAGTTTTGTTGATCATTAGTGTTCCACACTTAGTCATTTATCTAGGCAGTTTTATCCGATCATCACTGTGGCCAATCTATCTAGTATAGGTTGAGCTATCTAGCATAGTTATTTCTAAGAAGATAATAGTTTCTGAGTCACACAGTTACCAAGTTCAAATCATGCCGAGCGACAGAGTCTTTCTGTGCCGAGCAAGATAGTTTTGTTATGTATGTTAGGATTGACACCAATTTTGAGGTAAACTATTTTGGGCTAACTTATCTAAGCATTTAATATTTTCAATAGGATAATTACACATTTAATTATTTGATCCCACTACGTGACATGGAGCCAATCAGAAAATTGGATGCCTAAGCGGCATAAGCATTTGAACCTGATCGTTGATCTAGATATAATTTCCAGATCCGTAAAGTATATTAAGATTGCTTCTTACCCTAATTTATAGAGTACTATGAGAGAAGGCGTATGCATACATGAGAGATGTGTGAAGGGTTGTTTTGTGAAAGGAAGCATAGATCTAGCAGAGTGAAAGTGTAGTGAGCCGCAAAGTAAAGATATATTAGATTATTAGATCAGAGAAGGTATTGAAAAGAGGAGATCCGTTATCAGCATCAGAGTGCAAATTGAAGGATCAGATCTTGAGACATTCTAACAAGTGTATCAGGTGAAATCTCTTAACAGAGTGGTTCTAACAGACCTTTCTAAATCTCTTAGCCGAGTGCTTACTTTGTTGTAAGTTCAAATCCTTTTACAAGGTAGATTGTAATGATCTGTAGCTCTTAACTGGGCAGACCTTTAACCAGGTATACTACATATTGTGATCAAATCTTGTAGCCCTAACAGGCACACTTTATTACTGCAATAGTGAAGTTTTTGTGGGTATCATCCCCACCCTAGTTTTACCTTATTGGGTTTCTGGGTTACCAAAATTTTGTTTCTTGTGTTATTTATTTACTGTCATGGATGCTGCTAGATGGTAGATCAATTACATTTATGCATGATTGTGGATCAGTTTGTTTTAAGTGATAAAAGTTGAAAATCTCATTCACCCCTCCCTTCTCAGCATCTTGCTTTCCCATATTGTATTTCCAACACATGTATGTGCATTTAGGGTTTTGCAGTAGTTGCAAAAAATATTTAATTTAAATACTGATTTAATTGTTTGGAGAATTTTATAGTTTGGTTTTATTTTTATTATTTTTCTCGCTAATTTATCATAGTTGAATTCAAAATGCTTGGAATTATTTAATTTAATTTTTGGGATTTAGCCAATTAGATTATTAAGTGGCTTAATAATCTAATTTATAAGTCACTTTTATAAAAAATGCTTATATGAGGTAAAAATTTAGTTTTTAACTCACTTCTCATTTTGGTAATTTGGGAATTTGAAGTTTTGCTCCAAAAACCTCTTAGAGGAATTTGATTTTGTGCTTGTTGTATTCAACACGCTTGCTAAATTTTTGTGGGTAGCGGCTCATTGGAATCATGTCGCGATTTATTCCTTTCCTATGGAGCCATTTTCATTTTGGCGGGCTATTCTCAATTTCCTATTTGTTCTTGGTTTTTACCAACCGTGTGAGGTAGGGATTCCTCAATTTCATTATTTTGCTTTTTTTTGTTCATTATTTTGATAGCTAAATGTTTGGGGGTTGAGAACTAGTGTTACCCTCCATTTTTATGCATTTTCATGACCCGGTTGGGCGGGCATGTGTATTTTTGTGAATTCATACTTTAGAAATCACAGTTTTTACCTAGTTATGCTACCATATTTTGTGTGTTTGCCCCTAACTTAAATTATTATATTTTTGGTAGTTTGGACATGTTTTAGAAATGGGTTTTTGATTTCATCAAATTCGAAGTGTTTTTGGCATCGCCTTCATTTGTGTGTCATCCAGTTCTTGTCTGTTGTCTTATTGGTGTGTAGTCAATTATTTTTTTGGTAGCCTTTGATACAAGGAGTAGGATTGTGGAGTTGGAATGGATAGAGGACATTCCCAGTATTTTGTATTCCAATCAGAAAGTGCTTCCTTAATGTATTATTGGTGATTTTGGCCTTGGGGTCAATTTTGTCTGTTTTGTTTATCTTCTGTGGATTTTACTCGGTTGTGTTTTCCTGAGTAAGGTTTGTTATTTCATCTTGGTTCATTCCTTGAATCTATCCCCTTTCCTATTATTGTATTTCTTGGTTACATGGTGATGACTGTGTTCACCCATGTACACGTGAGCGTGCTTATGTTGGACCTTACAAGATTTGGACTCTTGGATATAAGTCAGTTGAGTGTTTGATCATTGGGGTCTGGGTTAGGAATTGGATTGCCTTTTGACACTCATAATATGATGAGCAAGGGTATGTATGGGTAGACACGTGGAGTGGCTTCTCATGATTATCCTAACCCATAAGTGGTCAACAAGGTAATGTGAAGAGGTTTTAATAAAGTGATAACCAAATATGCACATGGGGTAATAATACTTAATAAAAGATAAGAGTTCACCTATATGGTATGAGGCCTCCCGAGGGAGTAGAGTTACTATACCATATGCCACTTAGGAGTACCAAGGGTGAGGGTGCGGTGTCTGATGGCACTTTATCTCCTGCGTGAGCTGGTATGAGGACACAACACGAGGCCTCCTGAGGGAGTTGAGTTATTGTACCACATACTGCTTGGGCTAGTATAAACCAAGCGATGTTACTCCATCAGAGTCCCTATATAGTATCCTTAGTGTGTTCTAAGTAGTGACTTGGAATATTGCATTGCATTTATATTCATTATGTACCTGGAGTCATGCATTGATTGGCATATGTGTATCCTCTTGTGTGTGTGTTTTATGTGACTGTGGTAGGGTCATTATCTCCATGAGCACGATAGGGTGGGCCTACAGGTACCACATGGTTGGGTGGCGTTGCTAACCTAAACCACTACTAGGGATTGGAGTACAAAGACAATCTTCTTCCATCTATAGGATTGGAGCTTGTTTCTCACTTGTTCCTTCTGGTACTTTCAGTGATTTATGCAGTTATCTTGTATTCATGTATATGTAATGGTTGTAGATGATCTAGATGCTTATTCCTTCTATAATTTTGTATTTATTATTTTGGTGTAATCTAGTGTCCATAGCCTCAATATACATGTATCTGATACTCCTCAATGTGCAGCTAGCTTGTATTTCATACCGAACCTTGGTTTCATCAAGCCTATCGCGTCTTTGGACTGAAGGAACCATTTGTTGCAAGTTTTGGCAACAATGATCACCTGCTTTCAAATTTCACTCAATTCAAGTGGATGGAAAAAAAAAAGTGTGTCCTAAGATCATTTTAGGTTCATCATGTTGTAGATCTTGTCAAGACCATTCTGACGCATTTTGAACATAATCAATTGGACTCCAGATGCAAAATGGCTTCTAGAACAAAGTCTTTACGAAGCCTTGTGCATTATCGTACAAAAAAGTGTACTTTGTCATATGGGAAGGCGTGTTTTGTCATCTTAGACCCATTCTTTTGTTGATGGGAAGTACTTTGTCATACAGGAAAAGTGCTTTGTTGTACAAGAATCTGTTGGCTTGCTTTTTTGTTTTTTTGTACCATGGACAAAGGGCATTTCTGTCCTCGACCAAAAGATGCTAGTTAGTTTTCTGGATGCAAGTGAATGTAATCTGTGATTGTCTTTACATTTTAATCTGGTAAATGAGCTTGTATGACTTAATCATGGTAGGAATTGTAGTTTAGCTTTAAAAAGAATCATTATGGAGTAACGTAGTAATTTGGATGAAACTTGTATGCTAATCATGTAGACGGTAAATGTATTGTGGTATTGGTTCATGCTTGGAAATTATTGGTGTTATGTTAGTCTTCCACTGTAGCGCTATGTTGTACATTGTTTATTCATTTTTTTTAAAATATTGTTACCTTATTTTTGGTTTTATCCTTATGTCCAAGGATTCTTAGGCGAGGCATTGTAGAAAATGATTTTCTTTGAAAGATTCTCTTAGTTTGTTTTCCATTCACACACTCTCTACACATAGTGTTCATAGGCTTCACAGTTCTTGGCAAATCCCTGTCTGCATTAGTGTTACTTTCCCTTACAATATTGTCAAAGTTTATGGTATAGAACCTCCTATTCCATAACTAACTGTCATCTACCTTCACAAAAAAACAAGTTGCCTTTGTAGTATTTAGCTCAAACACATTACCTCTTGACTTAGTACCAGATGTGATCAAGTTTCAAGATTGACCTCTTCTAGTACATTTTCCATTGGAATGACCTGCAAATGATAATCCTTGTCTACCATTTGTCTAACACTCAATAAGTTATGCTTAAGTCCATCAACAAGAAAGACATCATCGGTGTTAGTTTTACCATCAAGCGAGATCGAACCAACTCCAATGATCAAATTAGGAGTGTTATCACCAAATATGACTACACCACCATAATATCTATTCAATCGAACAAATTTATTTTTATCACCAACCATATGATGTGAAAAACTACTATTAATGACCCATTCAAATTTCTTTTCAACATGTGAGACTAAATATTTTTCTTCATGAATAGGTTCATCATATTTAATAGCAATAAATCCAATTTCATTCCCATCATTCACATAATCATCATCAAACACAACTTCACTAGCATAATAACATTCCTCATCCTTTGAGTAATTAGACTTGTAAAACTTAGGCTTATGCTTAGGAATCCATGTAGGACATCTAGATGCAAAATGACCAATCTTATTGCAAGAAAAACATTTCAGGGGTAATTTTCCTTCAAACTTACCCTTACCTTTCCTTTCTCTTTTTTCTATTAGAGCCACAAGTTTGTCTACTTTCCTTTTTTCTTCTTGAATCTATGTCCATTCATCAACATATTCTCCAAGCTCTTCATGTCTATTTCTTCTACTATAGATCATAAGTTTTGATAAGATGTTTTTATCATTAAGAACAATAGCTTTGAATGCAGACTCTAGTTTGGGTAAAGCATTATGTAACTATGCGGTCTCAAAGGTGGTCAGCTTAGAAATCATGACTTATCTATTGAAATTATTTTTCAGTGGAATGATCTTCTCTATCACTTGCACTTTAGTCTTGTAAACAAGTGTCAAATATCTAAGAATCTTTGTGATCACTTCATCTTTAATATATGTGCCTCCCAAGTTTCTGATTCCAGTACAACCTTTGTAACCCTCTGAACATATGCTCTGACATTTTCATTGTTACTCAACTGATGGAGATGATGATGAAGACTGAGATAAGAGGTATACATGATTGTAGAAAGGATTAGATCAGTTTCTATTTTGTCATTTATGTCAAGCAATTGATTTATGGTTCATATTGAATTGTCATATCTTTTGGAGTTGATTTAATTGGGCAATAGATAAAGATCAGACAATGATAAGTTCATCTTGAGATAATTTGTTTCTACTTTATCAAGTCAGTAAATATTTTTGGGAAAGTCAGTAAGAATAAAGAGTTACGTTACCGAGAAGAGAGAAGTCTGTTAGTAAAGGGTTATGTAAGTAGGTCAGGACACTGAGACATTGAAGCACTAAGTAGTGCATGTTAGTCACCGAACTGAGAGTTAGTTGTCGAGCATAACGGATGTTATAAAAAAGGATAAGAAAGAATTTAATGGTGAGTGACAATGATCTGGAGGATTTAAGAATGAAAAGGAAGTTGGTTACAAGATCTACATACAAGGAAATTCAAGGAAGAGATCTATGGTATAGATTAAGCGGAAAATGTGAAGGTTTTATTTCCAAGAAAAGTGCAAGTTCTAAGGCAATTTTGAAGTGGCTAACCGAGTTTCAAGTTCACTAAATTAGTTCAAATAGATAATATAATGGTTGAGCATGATTGAAGGAAAACCTAATCAAGGAGATTAAGAGGCAAAAATAGAGTCTATTTAAAGGATGAATTTGAAGAACAAAGGGCTGGCAAGTTGAAGTGTTAAAGTGATACCGAGTGATGTAGTGAAGATAAAAGAAGTGATAATCTGAGTCTAAGAGAAAAGATTGATGAAGTGTTGATGCCAATAGTCAAAGAGAACATAAGGGATGTGATCAAGCAAGAGGTAGTTGTAGTTTTACAAATAATTTTATATAGTGTTTCTTATTTGCATTCGTAACAACAAAATCTCTTAAACGAGTGGACTTAACAGTCTTATTGTAAAATCCTTGAGAAAGGTGACATTCTAAAAGAGTGTTCAAATCCCTCTAATCAGACCACTCCTAATAGGGTGAAGATCTTAATGGGTCAAAGGTAAATCCCCTAACAGGGTCACATATAATTATGTGTATTGTAATCTTTATCAGGATAAGCTTTTAACCGAGCATACTTCATAAGAGTATTTTCATTTGTGGGTGACAATTCCCAAAGAGGTTTTTCCCAAATTGGGATTCCTCATTAAATTTGGTATTAAATGTGTTGAATATTTCATGTGCATGATATTTACTATTTATGCAAGTTACTATTTGAGTTATTGAAGTTATTTGGTGATTTGGTTACTATTGTTGTTTATCTTACTGAGTTGAATCATAGTTGAGTTTTAAAGTTTAAAGTATCATACATTTTTTGATTCACCCCCTTCTCAGTAATCCAACAATTGGTATTAGAGCTAAGTACTCTAAGAGATAATTTTAAAATACTTGAGTTAAAGATTCAAAGATGTATAAGAGGGAGGCACCAAAGTTGAATAAGGACAACTTCTCTACATGGAAAAAGTGAATGAGGTTGCACCTATCTGGGATTGGAGATTATGTACTATATTATGTTGACAATAAGTATACATCACCACCATCTGGTCCTTTGACAATTGAGAAGATAAGAGAAAGACAAGACCACACACAAGCTATGATTAAGATATCATCTACTCTCACCGATCTGTAGTTCAATGACCTTATAGGATGTGATACAACAAAGAAAATGTGGGATAAGATTGAATTGATAGATGGTGGAGATCAACATGTTTAGAAGGAAAAAGTTGAAAGCTTAATAGGAAAATTTGATTATATGAGAATGAAAGAAGGTGAAAATGTTACACTATACAGTACTAGACTAAAAGAAATTGTGAATTCTATTAGAGGTGTTGGAGGATAGATAAATGAAAAAGAAGTGACAAGAAAATTATTTAGGACATTGTTACCTATGTATTCCATCCGAGCGTTTGCAATACAAGAATTGAGATCCATTCCTCAGATGACTGTTTCACTAGATGCCACTATTGGTAAGTTGATTTCTTTTGAGCTTAATGATTTTGATAATAGTTTACCTGCTACTGCTAGGATTAAGTCTACATTTAAATCATCTTAGAAGATTGGAATTTCTAGGGAGTCTAGACCTAGTGATGGTTATGCAAGTAGTGTTAGTGAAATATTCTATAGTTGCAAGAGTGATTTAGAAGAACTATATGCTAAAGATGAAGCAAATGAAAGAGAGTTTGAAGCTCCACTAAGTAAAATACTACAAAGAGGTAAACACAAGTACCTAGGTAAGCTACCCTTGAAATGTTTTAAATATAACAAGATTGGACACATTGCTTCTAGATGCTCTGAAAATGACAATGATAAGAAGAAAGATAATAGAGATGAGAAAAAAAGAGAAAACAAATTCAAGAGATTCTGAGATTACAAAAATAAAGGTAAGAAGTTATGTCATATTGCTAATGGACTAACCAATGATGACACAAATGACGATGATGGATAAGAAGTTGTATATTTTTCCATCAATGATAATAATGATGAAGAAAAACAAGAAGGAAAATCCCTAATATCACATGTAAGAAAAAATGGTACCTGGATTATAGACAGTGGGTGTTCACACCACATGACTAGTGATAGTACACTTAAGTTTACTACTATAAAAGAACATGATGGAGGATATGTTAGATTCATTAATGATGCTCCATATCTTGTGAAAGGTAAAGGTTATATACTTTTGTTGAATAATAGCAGATGTGATGATATAAATGTTAGAATGAATTTAGAATAACTGAGACGGGGGGGAGAATCAGTTATCCTCAGGTCTAGATGTGCCCATTAAAACTTTATACCAATTTGAACAACTTAGATCTGCTCGGCAACAATAACATAAAACAACAACATACATATGCATTTTACTATTCAGATTTAATAAGCATGTAGAAACTTAACAATAAAAATCAACATAAAAATTCACACAAGTTGACACCAGAATTTTAATGTGGAAACCCAATATGGGAAAAACCACCAATAACATGCTATCAACTTTTCACTCTTCTGCATTTTTTTCTTTATGAAGAGTAAAAAAAAGTGCCAGCGAGGAGGAGAGAGAGATGAGCGGGAGAGGAGGAGAGTGTGAAGCTGGAGGGAATTCGAATTCCCCTCTGGGCGCAAAACCTGCTGGAGGAGGAGTGCAGTCAAATTCAGGTGAAGGTAGCAGGAGCTTCAAGGGAGGAGAAAAGGAAGCAGAGGGGGAAAAAGACCCAGACCGTTTTCACCCTCGAGAAGGAGGAAAAAGGGACCTTTTGAAAAATGAAATGAGCGGGAAAAAGTCCTCTGGCAATGTTCAGAAGTTGTCCATGCTAGCGAGTCAAGAAAAGGTAAAAGATGCAGCAGTGGAGGGCTCCACAAAAGAGACAAGGGAGGAATCCCCTCTATCGAGATTCCAAATCACTGAAGATGCACCAAAGATAACGAAAGGTGATGGTAAGTCTTCTGAAGAAAAAGATGGTCAATCTTTAGTTAAAAATAATGCTAATGGATGTTGGTCCTCTCTTTTTGGCGTGAAACCCACTGGGAAATCTTCCTTTCCCCTTGTTGACAATACGTCAGTCCCTGAGAAAGGAATATTTAGCATTTCCCTCCCTGATTCACTGATTGATCATACAGTAGCCCTAATCAAGAATATGCTTATAGGAAAATTTATGGGCCCAAGACCTAACATAAATATTGTAAGGGCTTATGTTGCAAGGAAATGGAGGTTAAAAGGCCAAGTTGATATAGCAGCCCTTCCAAAGGGATTTTTTACTTTTGATTTTTCTAGCTCTGAAGATCTTTCTGCAGTTCTGTGTGGGGGTCCTTGGTTGTTTGGAAAATCGTTGTTATCTCTTCAAAAGTGGGGGACAAATATGGATCTTAATATGGATATGTTTGAATCAGCCCCAGTATGGGTTAGATTCCAGGGACTTCCTCTGGAATACTGGCATGAAGATGTCTTCTTGGGCTTGGCTCGTTTGTTTGGGTAGCTCTTAACTATAGATCCAATGATAGCCGCAAAGACTAGATTAGTCTATGCAATAATATGTGTCAACATCAATCAAAAGACAGATCTCCCAGAAGTTATCACTATTAAATCAAAGCTAGGAACCTATAATCAAGTTGTGGAGTTTGAAACTATCCCATTTGCCTGCTTTACCTGCAAAAAATCTAGTCATTGGGCAAAACAGTGTCCTCTTAAACACTCTATTAAAGCTAAAAAGAAAGAACCAAGGGTTGTATGGAAAGATAAAAAATCTCCCTCTCTTCCAGTCCCCTTGAATGTTTCAGAAGAGAAAGAAACAAGAGTAGATCTGAACACTGATCTCTCAAATCAGACTAAGGAAGATATCCTTCAGTTATCAGTTGATAAAGTCTTGCCTCAGATCCTGGAGCAGGAGGATCCAACTAATACAGATCAAAAGGAAATAGTGGAAGATCCCCTACTTGTTTCTAATAGTCCTCTAAAAAGGAATAGGGAGAATGATCTCCAGACCCAAAATGTCTCTATGGAAGATAGGGCTATAATGGAGCCTCAAGCCTCTACAAGAGTGATACAAAATGACAAAGGAAGCAACAATGAAAAATATGGACAGGAACTAACAGATGTGAGAAATTTGATATCCTCACCTTTAGTGAAAGAGTAGTCTATGTCTGGTGCTAATGGAAATAGTAGTAAGAGTTGGTCTGAAGTCAGTGAGGAGGATTCTCAAAAAGAAAGTCTCGATGATTTGTCTCCTATCTCAGAAAAATAGGAACCCCAATGGTCAGAGGTGAAAAATAATAAGAAGGAAAAAAAACCCTCTAAGAAAGGAGGACTGAATCTTAAAGCTCAAGAATCAGGGAAGAAGGCAGACACAACCCCTTTAGGGGGAGTCCAGACCAGAAGAAAAAAAGCAGATGTAGATTCTCCCCAGGGAGGAAGAGGCAGGCTTTCACAAAAATCTATTAGAGAGCTAGAAGAAAAACAAACTATTGCGGATGGTAAGCAATCTACTATCCCAGAGATTTGCTCCCCAACTCATTAAATGAAGATCATTTCCTGGAATATACGAGGGCTAAATAGTCCTCATAAATAGGATATTCTTAGAAACTTGGTAAGAGACACAAACCCTGATATTATTCTTATCCAGGAAACTAAAATGTCAAGAGAAAAAGTTGAAAAAATTAACCCATTTAAGATGGTAGCAGTATTGGCAGTGATTCTGATGGCGCTTCTAGTGGTGTTGTGATTTTCTGGAACAATGCTATTGTTAATTGTAAGAAGATTCACGTTGAGAAGAATATTATCCTTATTTGTGCCAAACATATAAAATTGGATTATTCTTGGAATCTCATGAACATTTATGCCCCTAATACAAAAAATGGTAGACTCAGATTCTGGAAAAGACTTAAAGAAATCAAGAATGACTTCCAGGCAAATAGCTGGATGGTGATGGGGGACTTTAATACTCCCCTGCTGGTAGATGATAAAATGGGAGGTGCTCTCTCTCAAGTTGACAGTAGAATGGATCTTATGGAGTATATTAATGACCAATCCTTCTTAGATATGGAGCTAGAAGGTATTTCCTACACGTGGTCGAACAGAAGAACAGGTGTGGATCTTATACAGGTGAAACTTGATAGAACCCTCCTCTCAATTGATTGGTTGTCTAAATTCTCATGTTCTTTATCCTCTTCAATAAGGATTGGATCTGACCATTTCCCTATAATCTTCAATGCCAATTGTGCGTGTGTATTTGGGTACCTGTCAGAATCAACACAAACACTCAATAGATCATTATATTAGTGCAAAAAGGGTTAGAAAGCATATAAACCCACTAAAATCGACCTATTACCTGCTAACTAGGAGGAGTGTGATAAACAACATATTAGCCCTCAGAATATGCTATAAACCAGTGATGAATACAACCTAGCATGAAGGATTTTTACTTAAAAACAAGCTAAAAGATGGAAAAGCATGAAACTAGCTTCAAATGGTGAAATGCGAATAATGTAAAAGCATGTAATAAAATATGAAATGTAATTCTAAGAGTAATCCAATAGCATAACAATGTATTTTCAATCTTGGGTGAAGGCTTATTTGCTCTCAAAATAGGCTTCTATTTATAGAAGAATGGGAGAGAGAGAGGGGGACAAGGTTCATTTATGAATCAGAAGACCCCATAAATGAACATGTA
>MU225253.1:331933-342101 GCA_018584345.1 Thuja plicata | reverse complement strand
TATTAATAAATGAAATAAACTTATTTAATTCATTTAGAAATATAGGAATTTAATTATTTAAACAATAAAATTGCTTTTTAATAATTAGAGGACTATAGCCATTTTAATTAAATTAAATAGGCTAGGGAAATGGGTTAAATTGCAAGTGGGTATTTGATTTAGGGATTTATTTAATTCCTTTATAATTAAATACTATATCCATGTTTGATTTTGATTTGATTTGATTGGTCGAAATTGATTTGAATTGTATGGCTATAATAGTTAATATAAATCAGTGATAAAAATCACTTAGGATATTAAATTGATTAAAAGAATTATGCCAAGTAGTAATAGGGTCGTTTGGACATAAATCGAGGGTATGATCACACTTAGGGCAAATAGGGTCCATAGTTGCGACAGACCAAATTTAGGTGGTTACACCAATATCTTGAATGGTAAAAAGAATATCTCGTTTCGCTTTGAGAAGATGTGGTTAGCCCACCCTAACCTAAAAGATAGTATATCTAAATGGTGGAACTATAATCAGGAAGGTACTGCTATGTACAAGATAGCTAAGAAGCTGAGTAATGTTAAGAAAAATATTAAAATCTGGAATAAGGAAGTCTTTGGAGATATATTCAAGGCTAAAAGTATCAAAAAGGAAGAGATCAAGGCTATTCAAGAGATTATTCAAAAATAAGGTCTCTCAGAGGAGTATAGAAGTATGGAGAATATCTTGGTGGCAGAATATCATAACATTATTACTAAGGAGGAATCCTTTTGGAGGCAAAGATCAAGAGCTCTCTGGCTTAAAGACGGGGACAAAAATACTAGATTTTTTCACATGACAGCCTCGAAACACAAAGCTATCAATAGAATTTCCTCCTTAAAAGTTAACAATCAGCTCCTTGTTAATGAAGAAGAGATAAGAAAGGAAATGCTTCTCTCCTTTTCTCGCCTTCTAACTAGAGATGATTTGCTTGATCCCCAGAACCAAAATGAAATCCTCTCTGCCATTCCCTCCTTGATAGACAGTAATACTAAATCTAGTCTTAAGGCTATCCCGGATGTCAAGGAAATCAGCGATGCTGTCTTTTCCTTTGTAGGCGATAAATCTCCGGGCCCAGATGGATTTCCTCTTTTCTTTTTCCAGCAGTTTTGGGAGATCATTGGTAAGGATGTGTGCAATGTTGTTAAAGAATTTTTTGGAACTAAATCTCTTCTTAGAGAACTTAATGCCACCTTTTTAGTTCTCGTTCCTAAATTCCATGGTGCTAATACGGTGGAATCTTTCAGACCTATCAGTCTTTGTAATGGTATTTATAAGATTATAGCTAAAGTCATGACATCCAAATTGCTTGCTCTTCTGCCTTCAATTATATCCCCTCAGTAGAATGGATTCATCCCTGGGCGACAAATCCTTGATTCTATTGTGGTGGTTCATGAGAATATTCATTCTCTTGAAACTGCCAAGAAACAGGGCTTTCTCATGAAATTGGACCTATCTAAAGCCTATGATAGGGTTGATTGGAAGTTTCTCCAAAAATTTTTAAGTAGCTTTGGTTTTGATGTTGGGGTTATCAAAATAGTTAATCAACTAGTCTCTACTGTGTCCTCCTCTGTGATGGTGAATGGTGGCTCTTCCAATTTTTTCAAACCTTCAAGGGGTCTAAGGCAGGGTGATCCTATCTCTCCTATTCTGTTTGCTATATTGGCTGAAGGGTTGGGAAGATATATCTCTAAACTTGTTAATTCCAGTTTCTTATCTGGTCTTTGTCCCTCCTCGGCCAGAACATCCTGCTCCCATGAATAGTTTGTTGATGATACTCTTATTATGGGTGAAGCTACAGTGAAAGAAGCAAGGAACCTTAAAAAAGCTCTATTGATTTATATCTTGGCTACTGGTCAATATATCAATTGGGATAAGAGCTCAATATTTTTCATCAATACTCCTCTTGAGAGGCAAAATAAGATATCTAAAATTCTTGGGTGCAGCATTGGTGCTCTTCCCTCATCTTACTTGGGGCTCCCCCTTTGCTCAAAACCTCCTGACATCTTCTGGAATCAAATTGTTGATAGATTCAACAGGAAGTTGGCTGGTTGGAAAGGGGCTCTTTTGAGTAGTGCAGGTAAACTTCAGCTGTTGAAATCCACACTGCAAAATTTGCCTGTGTATGCTTTAAGCCTTTTTAAGATCCCTCATAAGTTTGCAATGGTGCTGGAAACTATCCAAAAACATTTTTTATGGACTGGAGTTGAAGAGAAAAAAAGGCTCAGCTTAATACCCTGGGAAAAAGTTTGCAAACCTAAAAATAAAGGGGGGCTGGGGATTAGGCCTATTAAGATCTTTAATAAGGCTCTCCTGGATAAGCAGGTTTGGAGAATTTTTGGTGACTCTAAGCAATGGAACAGTATAATTAAAAACAAGTACCTTACCAACTCAAACAGTTTAAAGGATCTCTTAAACAATGATAATAGAGTCAATGGTTCTTACATTTGGAATAGTTTATATTCTTCCATTGATCTTTTGAAAAAAGGTATAAGATGGAAACTGGGTGATGGATCCACCATTGATTTCTGGGATGATCCCTGGATTTATGATTATCCCTTGAACGAAAGACAAGACTGGAAGGATTTAATTACCCAAGCAAAAAATACTTTTGGTTACAAAGTCTCTGACTATAGGAATACCAATTCCTGGAAGGATCTCTCTTGCATTGACAGAAGTTTTTTACCACTTATGTTAGACTTGCAGTCCTGGATCAGTGAAGGTAATATTCCAGACAAAATGGTGTGGAATCTTTCTACTAATGGTGAATTCACGGTGTCCTCTGCTACCTCCCTTGAGTTCTCTAAGGAAACTAAGCCCCAATGTGCTTCTATCTGGTATAAATTCCTAACTCCTAAGATTAATTTGTTCTATTGGATTCTTATTCAGAATAAGCCCCTTACTGTTGATAACTTGGTTAAAAGAGGCTTCTATCATGTTAATATATGCAGTCTTTGTCTTGATCAAGCTGAATCCTGTGATCACCTTATGATTCACTGTAGTTTTACTAGGAAAGTTTGGTCTCTGGTTTTTCAAAATTGGAATCTGGCATGGTTCTTCCCAAAATCTTGGTAGGACTTTGTTACTCAATGGAGATGCCATTTTGAAAATGAAATGGTTAGACAATTCTGGAATCTTATCCCGCCTCATCTTTGTTGGGGTATTTGGAAGGAAAGAAATAACAAAATCTTCAGAGAAAAAAGATCTAAACCTGAAATTGTCTTCAACATATTATCTAGATCTTTAAAGGAAAACTTTAGCTTTGCTATAATCAATAGCAATAACAAGTATAGTTCTATCCTCCCGGAAGTCAATTGGTCAAATTGGAACTTTCCACTTCTCAAAAATCTTGATTTCTCCCAAAGAGATTCTTCTGTCTGGACTGCTCCTCCTATTGGCTAGGTTAAAGCCAATTTTGATGGTGCTTCTAAGGGTAACCCGGGTGTCTCTGGGGGAGGAGGCATCATCAAAGATAGCTATGGTAACTTTCTTGGTGCTATTTCAATTCCCTTGGGTTTTCAATCAAATCACAGAGCAGAGGCCTTGGCAGCCTTGAATACTATCATGCTGGTGGAAGAAATGGGTTTCAAAAGAGTTTGGCTCGAAGGAGACTCTTTGAATATAATTAACAATATTAAAGATATCAGTACACCCTCTTGGACTATAGATAATATTATTTTTAAAATCAAATCCATAGTTAAAACCTTTGAAGCTATTCATATATCTCACAACTATCGGGAGACAAATCAGGTTGTTGATTGTCTTGCTAATATTGGAGCCAAAAGTGACAGAATTCAAAAATGGAAAGGCACTCCTATGAATAATGAAGCGATCAAATCAATTATCAATTATGATAAAATCAGGCATAAAGAAGGTATCATTAAAAGTGTTGTTAATGGCACTAAATAATTCACCCCAGATCGGGAGGATTTGGAATGATGGCCAAATCAAGGTGAAGTACACACCCAAGATGTGGTTTTTAACCCTAATTATTAAAGCTCAAACTTTTATGCTCATAGTTATTATTATTTCTACCTGCTACTAGTTTGAGCATGTGAAGAGAAAAGAGGCTAAGCTTAAAAGAATTAACCAGTTGGAGATTAATCAACTTAAAAATGTTTCCCAGCCTGAGAAAAATAAGCAGGCAAAATTTGTCGTCATGGGAGGTGATCTTAGAAGGGAGGAGCCTGCGGATTGCAAGTGGAAGAAGGAGAAGGAAGTGTGGAGAATTTTGAAGAAAGGACAGGTTCATCGGTTTCTTCAGAGACTTCATGGTTTTGATCCTGATGTTTCAAAAGCTTTTGCAGAGGGTTGGGATAAGGGCATGGTTAATATTGCTAGAAAATCATTTAGACTCAGCCTGGAGGTCTTGTCTGACATCACTGGTCTTCCCCTGGAAGGGTTGAACTACTCTAAAGAGGTGAAAGTGGGAACCAGAGCGTACAAGAAATTTCTTGCTACTGATGAGGAGAGGGCTCTTCTGGTGAAAGGTAAGAAAGACTATGTTGAAATTGAGAATATTGATAAAGTCTGGGGTTTTGTTATTAAAGCTATAATGGAATACTTTACGTTGGAGGGTAGATTCTCTAGGGTCTATAATTACCACTTTGCCCTTGTGAACCATTTTAGACATGAGATTCGTATCTCATTCCCCTTCTTCCTTCTCTAGTCGCTTAATCAGAGCATTTTTGACTACAGATTGAAGAATGCCCCTATTCTCCATGTCGGCCTTATGCTCCTTATTGCAAATTATGCTAGAGATCATATTCCTAACCCTATCCCTACCCAGATGAAAAAGAGGAAGTCTATGCGGGCTCTGCCTAAGTCTTCTAAACCCAAGAAATCCTCTCTTCCCTCTGGCCCATCTTCTTCTCACTCTCTGGTTGAGTTGAAGAATGTTAAACATCCTAGTGGTATTGCTGGTGCGGATAAAATTGTTCCGATCACTCCTGCTAGTCCTCTTATCCAGGAGTCTGATAGAGAGAAGAATATTCCTCAGGAATCAGAAATTGAAGATGCCCAGAATTGTCAGATGGATCCTAGTGTTGAGTTGTCCCCCTCTACCCAAACCCCTGTGGTGAAGGACATGGTGGACCCCGAAATCACAAATGTCAAGGGTAACCCAGAGGATAGTTGTGTCATCCCTAAAACTGGGTAAAAATGTAATTCAAGTTTGAAAAATGTTATCACATAAGGTAATGAGATCAAAGGGATAGTGACTGATAAGAACAAAGAAGCAGAAATCAATACAAATGACAGTAATGCTGAATATTCTGGGGATAATAGCTTTAAAGTCCTCGAAGAGGAAAACCTCGAGTCCCATGATTCTCCTAGTTATGAGAAGGAGAATATGAAAGATGAAAGAGACAGAAACTTTCAGGGGAGTAAACTCCAGCCTCTCCAAAGAGATATTTGAAGGATGGACTCTGAGGTCAGAAGGACCATCGTTATGTCTCCCCTGGAAATAGCCAAAAATAAATAAATCTATAGCTACAATTTGGATAAATGGGTGCAGAGTGACCTGGTTGAACTCAAAAATAGATGCATCAAGCTAGAAAACAAGAGTTACTTGATTGAAGATACTATGACTACTCTCAGAAATGATCTTTCTTCCAGTGTTCCTGTTTATGATCAAAGCTCTGAAATTGATGAAAAAAATTAGAAAAGCTGTAGAGTTAGCCATGATTCCCATTCAGAAGAAAATTAGCGGGAATGAAGAAATGTTGAAACATTTGCTTACGCTGGTGAATACTGGAATGAGGGCAACTCTTGAGAATCTGATTTCTCTGAGCAAATGGCTGGAAGGTAATAAAGACAATGCTGAACATTCTGTTACTTCCCAGCAAACGGGTCCAGGTACACACACAAGATCCAAGAAGCAGAAGGTTGAAGATCTGGATCTCCAGAAGCTGAGAGAGAATGTGATGACTATGAAGACTCAGCTAGTGGATTCTGAGAGCTTTCTGAAGTCTCTGCTCTGACTTCACTGCTGGCGGTCTTTCTTTCTATTTTCCTTCCAACGTTCCTTTTGTTTTTTGTCTTGTTTGTACTTATTGCTAAATCTGGGTTATGACCCTTTGTAGTCTGCTCCCCTCCTTGGGGCAGTCTGTTGCTCTTTGGGCTTTATTGTCTTTCCTTTCTGTGCTTTGTTAAAGGGTTTCGGGAATCCCTTCAAAACCTACTTTTACCATAATCAAAAACTTTTCACTCTTCTGAAGTGAGCTATGTTAGGAACCAACCCTGTTAAAGGTTACAAAAAAAACCGCTAAATGTGACTAGGTTAAAGGATTTAATCACACTGTCAGGAGTGGCCTTGTTAGAGGACTTAGAACATTCCACCTGAATGTCACCCCTTGCTAAAGGATTTATACAATGACTGTTAGGTCAACCTGGGTAAAATATTTTTACTGATACAATGGTTAGAAAGTAATCAGCAGGTGTGATTTGATACATACAACTTACTTTGCAAATCCAGATCTAATTCAACTCTAATGTTAATTCACTGAGTGGCCTCCATTCTCATTTCAATCTTCAGATCTTCTTGGAAATTCATCAAGTAATCACTCATGCACTTCTCTACTTCTCTCTTCAGCCTTCTCTGCTAGATCATGCCAATCAGTCAATTAACTATGAAATCCTCTTACATACTCTCTATATTCATGAATAACCTCCTAAGGTTATCTTATACCTCTTTCATCTAGGTCAGATACATATTTTTCCGCTTAATCAAGTTCATAGATCTTATGTTAGGTCAAATCCAATAGATCTTTTCATCATTACATTTAATTTCCTTCTCCAATGCAATCACTAATTAAATCTTTGATCCATGCATTAATTACAGTTACCCGTGCATTTACATAGTGTAGATCAATCGTGCTTATCCTTAATTAACTTTACATATCCCAATAAATTCAATTATGTCAGCCAAAGATCTCAAATCTCAACAATTACCAAAATACTGCTGCTCGGCCAACACTGTGTTCTTCCACTCGGTCATCACTAGTTCCCTCAGCAATTTACTGGCGCTCGATCATCACTAACTTTTCTCGACACAAACCGTTCACAGTAAACTGTCATCAAAAGATAAACAATGCATTACTTTTCCAGTGTGTGAACTGATCAAGTACCCTTGTGATTTCCCATAACTCAACCATTCAACTTGGTCTTCTTGTTAAATCTCCTTCTTCAATCAATATATATATAGTACTCAAACAGATAGCAATAGTCTCACCAGTTAAGGTTTGACATCAATGACAAAACAACAATTGTTTCCATTGTAGCTTTCAAAAATATTTCCAACAATCTCCCTCTTTGACATTGATGGCAACACTAAACAAAAAAACAATAATTTCAACCATAGTTACCATACAATCTAAAAATTCTGCATGCAGTCCTTGATATGAACAAATTTTTATTAATGTCTTTAGCTTCATTTTGATTCTTATCTTGTAAAACTTTTCTCCCTCTGTGTCTATGATCACACTGATATCTTTATGTTTTTGTTCATCTGTAAACTCCCTCTTTCATTAATCTCTTTTTCAGTAATCTCTCCTCTTTATCTTCTTTTCTGTAATCTCTCCCTCCTTGACAACAATGCCAAAGACGTTGACATCTTCATCATGCAGATTCTTCTATTCTAAACTCTGTATCATTTTGTTCATGTCATCTTGCTTATGACTGGTCATCTTTTCTATCCTTGTCTATTTTTCACAACTTTAGGTAGCATCCTAAAGTGTGACTGCCTATGCATCAATGCGAAAAATATTTTGAATATAACATTTGATGCAACAATATTATTCTGAACTAATTAGCCTCAGTTAGGGGAATCACCCCTAATTTACCTCGCAGATACTCATGATCATCTTTGGGTAGTGCCTTGGTAAATATGTCTGCTAACTGTTCTTTAGTATTCACATATTCCAGTCTCACTTCTTCTGAACTAGCCCCCTCAAGTAATGATACTTGATAGCTATATGCTTTGTCTTAGAGTGAATTACAGGGTTCTTAGAAATATTAATGGCACTCATGTTATCACAATATATGACAACTGGTTCTGTGATCTCTTCTTTCATACCTTTCAGTAGTATCTTCAACCACACAATATTAGAACAATTAACTGCTACTACTACATACTCGGCTTCAGCTATAGATTGTGAGGTGCAATTATGTTTCTTTCTTGTCCATGAAACTAATCATTTTCCCAGAAGAAATTCTCCTCTTGTGGTGCTTTTTTTGTCATCCACATTTCTAGCCCAATCAGAATCAGTATAAACTCTGAGCTCAAACTTATCATTCTTTTTGTAATACAGATCATATTCATCTATTCCTTTCAAATATCTCAGAATCCTTTTTACTTCCATCATATGAGTTTCCTTGGGATTGGCAGAAAATCTTGCAACAATACCAACAACCAGTGCAATATCAGGTCTACTGTGTACAACATATTGCAGCTTTCCAATCATTAATCTGTAAAGGGTTTGATTCACTTCTTTTGTATCATCATTCTTTGTCAACTTATGTCCAGTAGCCATGGGTGTACTCACTGGTTTTGAATCTTCCATTCCAAAAGTTTTTAGTATCTCCTTGATATATTTTGATTGAGTAATATAGATACCATTCTTCTTTTGAGATATTTGTAAGCCAACAAATTTTTTTATCTCACCAAACATAGACATCTCAAATTTAGTTTGCATCTCCTTTGTAAATGCTTGGCATAACACATCTTGTCCACAAAATATAATGTCATCAACAAAAATTTTAGCCAATAAAGTACCTTTATTTTGCTCTGTCTTCAAATATAGGTTGTTGTTGTTGTTGTTGTTGTTGTCATTTGTTCTTGCAAATCCAATCTTCATCAGATAATTGTGCAATCTCTTATACCATGCTCTTGGTTCTTGCTTCAATCCATATAGCACTTTGTGTAATCTACGGACCACATTCCTCTTGCTTGGATCTATAAATCCATCAGCTTGTTCAATATATACTTCTTCTTCTAATATTCCATTTAGAAATGTTGACTTTATATCCATCTGATAGACTTTAAAACCTCTGTAGGCTGCATATGCAAGTAAGGTTCTTACTCCTTCCAATCTTGCAACTGGGGTGAATGTTTCTACATAATCAATTCATTCCTCTTGTGCATAACCCTTGCATACCATTCTAGCTTTGTTTCTTGTTACTTCTCCATGTTCATTCAACTTATTTCTGAATACCCACTTAGTACCAATTACCTTTTTATCACTCGACCTAGGTACAAGTGTCCATGTCTTATTCTTCTCAATCTGTTCAATTTCTTCATTCATGGCTTGTATCCAGACTTCATTGTCTAGAGCATCTTTTACTATTTTAGGCTGAAAATCACATAATAAGCATGTATCTTCTCTCAACTTACTTCTTGTCATAACTGCAGAATCCTTCGATCCTATGATTTGATTAGGTTTATGGTGCATCCTTACATACTTTGCTAGAGTAGGTTCTTTTTCTGCTTCAGGTTGATCATTGATGTCCAATTCAGGTTGATTCTGTGACTCGGTATCTCCATCAGATAGCTTGGAAATTACCTCCTGTTGCTCGACAACCTCGTTCTGTGACTCGACAGGTGCTAGTTGTTGCTCGACAACTTCATTCTCAGTTTCTAGTAATGTATTAGAATCTTCCTCATCCATATAGACAAATGATTTGTAACTCTCAAGTTCCTGTGTGCTTCCAACTTCATTTCTTTATGCATACTCATCAATTCTAACATTTGCACTTTCCACAATTTTGTTAGTGTAGACACCCTAAATGGACAGGCTTACGACTTTACATTAAAAACACTAATTTTCATCTATTAATTAATAATTTTTTAATCATTAATTAATCATCTATTGTCCTCTAAATTCATTCCCCAAATCATCTAATCAAATTCCCAAAATTAATTAAATAATTAATTTTATTTAATTAAATAGCTTTAATTGATTAATTACCATTAATTGATTAATTAAACTCAATTTCCTATTGTTTAAATCCAAATATTAAAACTTACTAATTAAATTCTTCCAATTAAATTAATTTCAATTAAATTAATTTAATTTCATCAAATAAAGCAATTCTTAATAAAAAAGAATTCAATTATCTCACATGTTGAAAACAATTATTAAA
>MU225253.1:276547-293384 GCA_018584345.1 Thuja plicata | reverse complement strand
GGACTGCTAGTGAAGGTGCAAGTGCATTTCTCAACTGAGTCTGTCTAACTCTTATTTTGCTAATTTCTAGCTTTGCCTTCTCAATTTTGTCCAGTTGTCCTTGGTAGACATTATTGCATATGTTCATATCATGCATGGAATTCTCAACAGATTTTCTTATGTTTTCCACCATTTCCTCTACTTCAGCTATCTTTTTAGTGTGCTCGGAGGTGAGCTTCACTCTATCCATGCAGTTTTCTATGACTTTCTTCCCTTTTTCTGCTAGCCCTTTCAATATAGACTATCCAATCTTCAGAGAGTTCAGATCCAAGGTAAATTTCTTCACCACTTCATTCAATCTTTCCTTCTTATATTCATCTTTTGCAATCTTAGTAGCTGTCTCTACTAAGCTGGTGAAGTGTGACTTGAAGTTTGTTAGTACATTATCCACATGTTCAACAGTTTGAACTTTTGCAACTTTCTTATCAGCAGGAACTAACTCATTCAGAATGTTTATAGATTCCACAAAGTGTGGGTTCCTCATCACATGTTTCTCCTTTGCCTTTTCCATGGCAAGGATGCTGATCTTAATGAGGTCTTCTTCTTCCCATGCATCAAAACTTGCTGATTTAGGAGTTAATCTTGACAACAATGAGGTGGATGGTGACAGAATAGTATTCTGACTTGTGTCTATACATTCACTTTTGACATGTACCTCTTTAATTGGTGACTCATCAACTTGAGTGTCTTTCTCCTTGTCCAAGTCTATTGGATCAATCAAAGGAACTTCATCCTATTGTAAAGATGTATCATCAATGTTCATGTCCTCGGTGTTAACAAATGCTTCATCAACTTTATTCATATCATTATCAGAAGTTGTCATAGATATCTTGACATCGTCAACTATTATAGTATCTTCTGTATCTTTAGTTGTCTCAGAGGCTATTGGAATAGAAGGCACTGAATCATGTGGACCTGTTGTAGGTGCTGCCTGAATAATTGGTTCCGTGTCCTATTTGGGCAGTATTTGAGTTTCCTTTGTAGGCGCCGTGGATGGATACATATGCCTATCCATAAATACCCATGCAAATGCTTTCTCAGTCTCCTTACCAGCCTACTCATACTCTTTGTTCATTATCTGTAGAGTTCTTATCTTAATTCAGAGATGAGGCTTTACAAGATCTAGCAAAACAACCTTCTCATCATGTGAACAAACCGGGAGAAGAGTATCCAAAGTTTCTTCTCTAATCTTCAAGTCCTCTTCTATACCTTGTCTTTTCATGATCTCCAATAAGTTCCATAATTGATCTGGTATCACTGTCTTAAGTTCAAGAATTGATTTTTTAAACTTGATCATATGAGATATGACCATAGAATGTATCTCAGTCTTATCAATTTCTTGATATTTGTCATAGACTTTGGAGAGTGTATCCAATCTTCCTTCATTTGTAATCCTATTCTTCAATATGTTCAAGCTTGGTTTGAAACCTACCTCAGGAGGTGCTTGTGTATTCTTTGTTGTGCTCCTTATGGTTCTTGAAGATGGATGACCTGTGGCAGCTTGCTTCCTTCCTCTGGGTTTCTTGCTAGGAATAGAAGGTGGAGATGTGTCTAAATCTATGGTGGTAGTAGGCGTAGTGGTAGTCTCCTCATTTTTCTTCTGCTTCTTCTTCTGAGTTTCAAGAGTTTTCTCAATTTTAACTTTAGCAATTTTGGCTTCTTTAGCCTTATCCAGATCTTCTTGAGTGATACCATGTTCTTTCATAATCCTAGATGTGGTTTTGGATGCTTTCCTTTTATTGACAGCAAGGTTTAGTTCAATATCCACTTCATCAGTCTTTTCTCCGTATGTTCCCCATCTAGGTTCATTGGGGTCTATAGGTGCTAACAATAAGACCTGCGCATATCCCTTTAGCACATGGTCTTCAACTTTATATCCTAGTGGATGAATCCACTTAGTTCTAGGCTCAACAACCTCCATGCATGTGTAATCTATTTCTACCATAAAACAAATTGTATCTCTGTATTTGTCAACTATCTTCTCAGATAGTTTGACCCTGCTCTGCATTTTAACCTTGAATATCTTTATATCTATGTCCATTGTATTTCTTACACTACTCTCTAAGGTGGCTTTAAGAGATATTTGAGTCATTGTAGGTTTTCCTTTCTCTAGATAGAGATCTGCAACCTTTCCTACTATATGATGATACAAATAGATGATTAGAGATCCAAACCTGAATGTTTTGCCTCTATCATGTTTGATAATTCTGATGTTGTCAATCAACTATCTGCACAAGATCTCACAAAGGTTGTACTGGGTGTTATCCTTTACTATTCTGATTGCTGCAAGGACTGTTGCTATAGATACACTATTCAATCTACTTGCTTGTTGGAACTTGTAACCAAGTATCATTGTCATGATTTTAATGTCATCCTCCTTGATGGGGTCTACTATCATACCACGCCTGTCACTTCTTGACAAACAAACTTTCTCAATCTGCTTCTTAACATCTTTACCAGTAGGAAATACTGGTCCATTCATTGGAAGTCTAGTCAACTGATGGATTAGGTCTATGGTGATATGAACAGGGACATCACCAATCCAAAATAGATCATCATGAATTCTGCTCAATAGGATTTTTACCCATTCTGGTTCTTCAAACTCATGCACATTCGAATACTCAATAATAGGGTCACCTTGTAGGTGCGCAAACTCATCTTTGAATGTGAAATCCTTATTTAGCATTGATGCCATGTGAGAAGCTATATTATCATCTCCTAGTGATTCCTTCTTGCAGTATATGTACGCGCAGATATCTTCCACGTGAACAATGCCATTTGGGGTTTTAGAGAAAACTCCTTCCACATCATCCAATATAGACTTGAATGGATGCTTCTTAAATATGAATCTCTTCCTTTCTACTACATCAAATACAACTGGGGTCACCATTACTTACTTGGTGATTGTTTAAGTAGGGTTTCCACTAAATTCTAAAACGACGCGATGGCTAGGGCTTCATTTCAAACTGATTAACCGTTCGTTCCAACTTTCAAACTGTTATGCCTTCATGCCTAGATGTCTTAGTGCTCCAATGCTCTTCAAATGTAAATGTGAGAATGATCGAATATGAATTCCTTTTTATACAATCTACCACATTTAATACTCGCAACCATACATAGAGATTTTCAAACTTTGATCTCGATGCATTTCAGATAATGCGTGAATGCATATAGCTATAATTTGTGCTTTTAACCATGAATCCAAAGGTGCATACTTTGATGTGAGTATACCAACCACACAGGGTTTTTGAGCTAGAATAGCTCCCCCTAAGACCAAGAAGGTCTATTCAAGTAGAAGTAGAGGGTACGTCCATTGTGGATGCATCACCTCCTTTGTCAACATTGTTATCCTTCTTTACCTTAACCCAAATCTTGCTTGAATCTTCATTTGCTTTGACAAAATTGACTTCTTCTTCCTTATCCCATAATGAATCTTCTAACTTCTTAGGGCTTTCCTGTCTCTACGCTCTAGATATGCAATGTTTAGAGATGTGTCCAGCCTTGTTACAAGAGTGACAAATAACTAGAGGCCTGATATTCTTAGGCGCACTGGTGTGAGTTGCCAATCTGCATAGTCTAGCAGAATGACCATTATAATTGCATATCTAACATGTAATGTTCTGAGACCTTCTAACATGTTGCTGAGGGTATCTTCTTTGATTTTTCTATGACCGAGTTCTGCAATGTATAGTCCTGTGACCAAATTTATTACAAGAGAAACAATAACCATTAAAAGGTCTTACCTTTTTACAATCTCTTGCCAAATGCCCATGTTTGTTGCAGGCATAACAAGTTTTGTTAACTTGTCTGATTTACCTTTTTGGTGGTTCAAATATAACCTCTGTAGTATCTTCAACTTTCTTAGCTTCTAAAGATGCTTCAAGTGTTTTTTCTTTCTCTCATGATGATTTTATTTCATCTTGTGCTTTACTGAATCCAAGACCAGTAGTGTTCCCCTTTTTCCTTTGCACATTGAGCTGGGATTGAATCAAATCAGAACTTGTGTGGAGTTTACCAATCTTACCCTTTGCTTTTGTTAATTCAGATTCCAACTTCTTCATGTTTTCCAATTCCAAGACTTTCATGTTTGCCTGCAAAAGCTCATCTTCCAATTGTTTGCTTTCTTTGATCTTATCTTCAATGGTGTTCTGGCTATCTGTAAGCTGTTCCTCCAGATCTTCAAGTTTATCCTTTAGAGATTTATTCTCTTCATTAAGATTTTTGACCATTTTTCCTAGATCACTAGTAGAACAATCTTTCAGATCTTTCCTTAGCTTTTTGATAAGTATTTGAGAGCCATCATTTTTCAATCTTAGTTCTTCGTTTTCTTTCTCAGATCTGTCAAGATCTTCAAGAGCTACTTCAAGATTCTTTTTCAAATGTTTTTCTTCAACTAAGTCCATGATCTCCTCAAGTGGTTAAACTTTATTTCAGAGGACCAGAGCTCTGATACCAATTGTTAGAAACACTGAGAGGGGGGGGGGGGGGNACTGAGAGGGGGGGGGGGGTGTGAATCAGTGTTTATCAATTAATTATATTTCAGCCAATTAAACATATATCAAATGTGCATTCAAAGAATCATAACACAAGAAAACATAACACAAGTTATGATTATGGAGAACCTTGATCAGAGGAAAAATTTGGTGGGGATTAGTACCCACAAAATATTGTACTAGGTATAATGAATTTGTTAGAGTTCCTTTGCCTTGTTAGAAGCAGTCTTTACAATTTGAGTACAATGACCTGGTTAAAGGTTAAACCCTGTTAGGAGTCTTTTATAAAAACACTTTTAGGGGTGTATGGCTCACTGCCCAAATAATATGAAGGCTACAACCCTCTGAATGTTGATATGCACTATATCAAAAATGAACTACTGTAGTGACACTGTTGTCTGATCAGTTCCATGTATGCGTGGATTCTCTTACTCCTTTAAAGAGCTATATCACCTTCTAACTTCATTATACTATCCCTCTGTAACTTCTTCTTGCACAATCATCGACTTCTATTGCACACTGTAACATAACAATACATTACATACTTATATCTTTACAAACGAATAGGCGCGACCCAAAACATAACACTTAGTCAGCCTCTTAACAAAATATACAACGCTTCTAAACAAGTCGACTCAAGTGTCTTTACAACAACATTAATTAAATCATAAAAAACTTATAGCTAAAGGCGCATAGCCTTAGTATCACAAAATAATACACGCTGATCAAAATAGTAGTCGACTTCTGTGCTCTATATTCTGGACTGTTTCCTGGACTGCAGTGTACTAATATGTTTGTATCTTTTCTGTACTAATGTTCTGTAGCTTGTGCATTTGGATATAGCATGTATATACATCATGGAGTATATACCTAAGCACGCATGCTCTGGTGTGCTTTCTAGCATGTGTGCTGATGTGCTGATCACTGTATCTGTCTGACTACTTTGTATTCTGTACTTAGTCATTTTATCTCTTAAGTTATCTTTGACAGAAACTTAGTATGACTTTGTTGCCATGATTTAAAACACAAAACAAGTCATGCTTCCTTAGGAAGTCAACTTTCCAACAATTCTATCTCCTCTTTACCAAATAAAGAGGTGGAGTTTA
Source organism: Thuja plicata (assembly GCA_018584345.1). Taxonomy (NCBI): domain Eukaryota; kingdom Viridiplantae; phylum Streptophyta; class Pinopsida; order Cupressales; family Cupressaceae; genus Thuja; species Thuja plicata. Next base: position 287,746 of record MU225253.1, on the reverse strand, counting down.
CTGAGGACCTCTTCTGTTCCTTTTGATCTCAACCGTTCATCTCCCTATCTCTGGGATTGATCTCAACCATTCATTTCATCACCGATTCCTATATAATAAACCCTTCATAACCATTTTAAGGATCCAGGATTTCAATCTCTTGTGTGCCATTACTCCGTCAGTTTGGTTCTAGCATTCAAGCCATCTTGCGATCACACACACACACACACACATTTTGATTATCAAATTCTCGAAGCTTCTCAAGTCATAGACGCTGCCCCACCAATACTGAGCGTCAAGAACAATGTTTTGGAAGGATTAGAGAGAAACAATAGAAGCTTCAAGCATCATGGGGTTTGCATTTATTTTTCTTCCTTTCTCTTTCTTGTACATTTTATTGCTCACGTTTCTGTTATTCATTTAGTAGTCATTATATACTACTAACCTTCACCTTTGGAAAGCTGTAGGAACCTGGAAAGAGAGGCATATAGTTAGTGTTAGAATTCAAACACTTATATGCCTTACTCTTCGTTGAATAACCAAGAAATATGCCTTACTCTTCGTTGAATAACCAAGAAATATTTTTGTTATCCTTTAGTATGAAATATTTGCTTCCAAAAACTTTGAAATATTTTACATTAGGTGCATATCCATGCCATAGCTCATAAGGTGTAGCATTCATACCTTTCTTGACTTGTACTTTGTTTAGGGTATAGGCTGTTGTACTTACAGCTTCTCTCCAATATTTCTGTGCAACATTTTTCTCCATCATTATTGTTCTGGCACAATCCATGATAGATCTGTTTCATCTCTCAGCAATACCATTCTGTGGTGGTGTCCTAGGTGCATACATCTGTCTTTTTATCCCTTGGTCATTGCAGAACCTATTAAAATCATTAGAAATAAACTCACCTCCTTTGTTAGATCTTAGACATTTTAGATTTTTACCTGTCTCCTTTTCAACTTTTGCCAAGTACCATTTAAATAACTCGAATGCATCATATTTTTCTTTAAGAAACATAATAGTCATCATTCTTGAGTAATCATCAACAAATAAAATAAAATATTTGTCTCCACAAAAAGTTTTCTCACCTATGGGCCCACAAAGGTCAGTATGAACTAATTCAAGAATTTCCTCATAAGTATGCATTTTTCTCTTGAAACTAAACTTAGTCATCTTTCCCAACTAGCATTGCTTACACATTGCATTTTCAAGTTTCTTTAACTTAGGCAGCCCTCTAACCTTTTTCAATTTGCTTATGCTTACCAAGTTATCAAAGTTTACATGACACAACATTTTATGCCATAACCAAACATCATTATATTGTGCAAACAATCATGTCTCATCTGCTAAATCCAGATAGAACAAGTTATATTTAGTCTACTCACCACCTCCAACTAGTTTTGCATTGGCATCATAGATCTTTGCTTTCTTCTGATGGAACTCAACTCTGTAACCAAAAGTATTCAACTATGCAACACTCAATAAATTATATTTAAGATCATCAACCCAATATAAATTGTCACATCTGATCTTGTCATTTAAATTAATTGATCCTTTCCCTTTAACAAGACATGGTGCATCATTACCAAATTTAACATAACCACCATTACCCTAATCTAGTGTCTCAAGTTTGTCTTTATCACCAGTCATGTGATGTGAACAACCACTATCAATAATCCAATGGTCACATTTACTCATATAAGAAATTAGTCCAGTTTTCTCATCATCATCATAATCATCTTTCATAGCAACATACACAACTTATATATCATTTTCATCAGAATTGTTAGAATCATTGTCAGAAGCTTCATCAACTATATAACAAGATTTCTTACCTTTGTCTTTGTAATCCTTATACCTTCTGAAGTCTCGATCATCCTTTCTATCTTTGTACTTTCTGTCCCTTCCTTCATCTTTTTCATTCTTATCAGGACATCTAGCAGCAATATAACCAACTTTGTTACATGAAAAACATATGATAGGAAGTTTACCTTTAAATTTTCCTTTTCCTCTAGATAGTCTTTTTTCCATGAGTGCTTCAAGTTCTTCCAGATCATCATCTGTGGTTTCGTTGTCATTGTTCACACATTTCTTTCCTTTCTTTGATTTGTTAAGGACCAACTGGGATCTGAATGCAGATTCAATAGCTTGTGGAGTGTAGTTATCAAAATTTGACATCTCAAATGTAGTAAGTTTGCTTACCAGAATTTCCAAAGTCAAATTATTGTTAGGAGTACATCTTAATTCTTGAATTGCAGAGACTCTAATAGAATATACAAGAAGAAGAGTCATCATTACCTTTCTCATGATGGTGTTATCATCAATGGTTCCCTTAGCTCCTTTGATAGCATTTACCACTTCCTTTATCCTACCATAATATTGAACTATATTTTCTCCTTCTTGCATTTTTCATGTCATCAAAATTGTCTCTTAAGCTTTCATATTTGGCTCTTAGCACATTTGTGTCACCTCCATTGATGGTTTCTAGGGTACCCCACATTTGCTTTGTAGGTGAACATTTTTTTATGTCTTCAAACTCATGATAGTTCAGCGATGATGCAATCTCCAACATTGCTTGATTGTGTTCCTACTTTTCTCTTAACTGTGTAGCCATGGTAGGTGCAGTGGGGGCTACATAAGAATTTTCAACATAGTGCTTAGCTGAATCACCAATACTGGCCAGATGCAACTTCATCAAACTCTACCATGTAGGGAAGTTATCTTTGTTCAGCTTTGGTACTTCCTTCTTATACATCTTGATCTTTTGCTCCAGGTACCTTCAAACTGTATTCAAGAGACCAATGCTCTGATACCAATTGTTAGAATGAATTTAGCATAACTAAGAGGGGGGGTGAATCAGTTATCCTCAGGTCTAGATGTGCCCATTAAAACTTTATACCAATTTGAACAACTTAGATCTGCTCGGTAGCAATAACATAAAACAACAACATACATATGCAGTTTACTATTCAGATGTAATCAACATGTAGAAACTTAATAGTAAAACTCAACATAAACATTCACACAAGTTGACACCAGAATTTTAACGTGGAAATCCAATATGGGAAAAACCAGCAATAAAATGCTATCAACTTTTCACTCTTCTGAAGTGAGCTCTGTTAGGAACCAACCCTATTAAAGGTTACAAAACATACTGCTAAATGTGACCTGGTTAAAGGATTTAATCACCCTGTCAGGATTGGCCTTGTTAGGGGACTTAGAACATTCCACCTAAATGTCACCTTGCTAAAGGATTTATACAATGACTGTTAGGTCAAGTTGGTTAAATGATTTTGACTAATACAATGGTTATAAAGTAATTAGCAGGTGTGATCTGATACATACAACTTACTTTGCAAATCCAGATCCAATTCAGCCCTAATGCTAATTCACTGAGTGGCCTACATTCTCATTTCAATCTTCAAATCCTCTTGGATATCCATCAAGAAATCACTCATGCAGTTCTTTGCTTCTCTATTTATCCTTCTCTTCTAGATCATGCCAATCAATCAATTAACTATGCAATCCTCTTGCATACTCTCCATATTCATGAATAACCTCCTAAGGTTATCTTATACCTCTTTCATCTAGGTTAGGTACATCTTTTTCCGCTTAATCAAGATCGTAGATCTTATGTTAGGTTAGATCCAACAAATCTTTCCATCATTACATTTAATTTCCTTCTCCAATGCAATCACTAATTAAATCTTTGATCCATGCATTAATTATAGTTACTCATGCATTTTCATAGTGTGGATCAATCGTGCTTATCCTTAATTAACTTTACATATCCCAATAAAATCAATTATGTCGATGAGAGATCTCAAATCTCAACAACTACCAAAATACTAGTGCTCGGCCAACACTGTGTTCTTCCGCTCAGTCATCACTAGTTTCCTTGGCAATTTACTGGCGCTTGTTCATCACTGAATTTGCTCGGCACAAACCGTTCACAGTAAACTATCATCAAAAGATAAACAATACATTACTTTGTCAATGTGCCAACTGATCAAGTACCCTTGTGATTTCCCATAACTCAACCATTCCACTTGGTCTTCTTGTAAAATCTCCTTCATCAATCAATAGATATAGTACTCAAATAGATAGAAATAGTCTCACCAGTTAATGTTTGACATCAATGACAAAACAACAATTGTTTCCATTGTAGCTTTCCAACAATATTTCCAACAGGTTATTGGGTTGAAGGACTAAAGTAAAATTTGTAAGTGTGGCACAACTAAACAATACAAGACACCAATTAGAATTTTAGTATGGAAAGGTAAATGTATTTGATCAGAAAAGAAGTCTGATTTCCACTGGAGAACAATTGAAAGGTAACATATTCTACCTTGATACATCTACTAAGAGCTACTTGTATGCTAAAGCTGAAGATGCATGGTTATGGCACAAGAGGTTGTGTCATGTAAATTTTGAAAATCTAATTAAAGTGAGCAAATAGAATAGAGTAAGAGGTCTACCAAGATTAGAGAAACCTACTAATGTCATGTGTAAGGAATGTCAAGTTGGAAAATGGTTAAGTCAAGTTTTACAAGTAAGTCTTATGTTACACAAGGAATTTTGGACTTAGTGCACACTGACCTATGTGGACCGATGAGAAGACAAAGCTACTATCGTGATAGATATTTCATTTTTTTTGTTGGTGATTATTCTAGAATGATGTTTGTCATGTTTTTATAAAAAAATATTAATATTTTCAGATGTTTAAGTGGTACAAGGCAAGAGTTGAAAAGGAAACTGGAAGAAAACTGAAGTGTCTGAGATCTGATAGAGGAGGGTAATTTACTTTTGATGAGTTTACACTCTTTTGTAATGAACATGGAATAAAGAGACAAATGTCTTCACCAAGGACACTACACCAGAATGGTATAGCTAAAAGGATAAATAGATCCATTGTGGATTGTGCAAGAACACTGATGATTGAGAAGGGTTTTTTCTCAAACTTATTGGAGAGAAGTAGTCAACACTGCTACTTATACACTTAACCGACTACAATTGAAGAAAGGTACACACAAGACACCATACGAGATTTAATATGATCACAAACCTAATGTGAGTTATTTCAAATTATTTGGAAGTAGATGTAATATTCTTAAATATGCTAGAGATGGTAAGTTTGATTCTAAACGAGATGAGGGAATATTCTTAGGATATTCTACAAAGAGAAAAGATTACAAATGTCTGAACAAATCTAGTAACAAAATTGTGGAAATTGCAAATGTGAGAATTGATAAATTTGCAGAGAGAAATGATGAGGATGGAAAGAAGAAACTTGAAGATTATAAAAGATTTTTATATGTTCAACCAGATGTTCCTGATACCTTACCGAATGCACAAACCAAGGAGGAAGATGAGCAGAGAGAACTACCACTGAATGATGGAAATGAAGTTCCACCGACTACCGAGCTTGTTCTAGCCAAGTATGTGGTGAGACACCACTCACCGAGTAAGATAATCAGAGACAAGGATGCTAGAATTATGAAAAGAAGCAAGGTAAGAGACAATGCATGCTTAATTTTTGAATTAGAACCAAGAAGAGTAAAATATGCATTGAAAAATAAAGATTGGGTTAAAGCGGTGAAAGAAGAGTTAGATAAGATTATAAAGAAGAACATTTGGACTTTAGTACCAAGACCTAAAGATAAAAATCTTATTGGTACTAAGTGGATTTTTAGAAATAAATTGAATGAGCATGGAGATGTAATCAGAAACAAAGCAAGACTAGTTTTCAAGGGATATGCACAAGAGGAAGGAATTGACTATTGAGAAAATTTTACACCTGTTTCTAGATTAGGAATTAGAATTCTACTAGCATATGCAACTTACAAAGGAATTAAAGTCTACCAGATGGATGTCAAGTCTACATTTCTTAATGGTATTCTTGAAGAATAAGTTTATATAGGACAACCTGAAGGATTTGCTAAGAATACTAACAAGGACATGGTATGCAAATTGCACAAGGCACTATATGGTTTGAAATAAGCACCCTAACCTTGGTATGAAAGATTACATGCATATCTAATCAAGATTAGATTTCAAAGAAATAGTGATAATAGTAATGTTTATCTGAAATGTGATAGTACTAATACGATTTTCATTGCTGAGATATTTGTTGATGATATTATTTTTGGGGGCAATGACACATTATGCAGATCCTTTGCTGAAGAAATGAGAAAGGAATTTGAGATGTCCATGATTGGAGAGATTAAATTCTTTCTTGGACTATATATTCAACAAGTGAAAGATGGGATCTACATTACACAATAAAAGTACATCAAAGAGATCCTAAAGATATTTTGGGATGGAAGACTCAAGACCAGTTGGAACACCGATGATCATTGGTTGTAAGTTATCAAAGGAAGATGAGTCAAAGGAAGTAAATGAGACACTCTATTGATCAATGATTGGTAAGTACAAAATGTTGTACATAGCATACCTAATATAGCTCATGTAGTTGGTATTGTTGCTAGATTATCTTCCAATCCAAAGGAATCACATATGTCTGTAGTTAAAAAGATATTTAGATATATGAAAGGAAACGGGGACTTTGGTCTACTATACAAGAAAGGAGGAAATTTTTAATTGAAGGTCTACACTGATGTTGATTGTGCCAGAAACATTGATGATAGAAAAAGTACACATGGAGGAGATTTATTTTTAGGAGAAAGACTAGTTACATGGTTGAGTAAGAAGCAGAGTTGTATATCACAGTCTAGTGTCGAGGCTAAATATGTTGTTCTAGCTATGAATTGTGCAAACATTGTATGGATCAAATAGCTACTAGAAGGTATGCAAGAGGAGATTACCGATCTAGTTACTATCTTTTGTGATAACACAAGTGCTATAAACATATCAAAGAACTCAGTGATGCATTGTAAGACCAAGCATATTTCTATCAAGTATCATTACTTGAGAGAGCAAGTTCAAGACAAGCATGTGATGTTGGAGTATGTGAGCTCAAAGGAGAAATTAGCAGATATATTCACTAAGCCACTACCAAAGGATGCTTTTGAGTATCTATGAGGTAAATTAGGGGTCCTACCCCTATCCAACATTCATTAGAGAAAGATGCATGCTACATCAATTCTAGGACTCAATAAAATATATATTTTGTGAGTTGATGCTACTGTTCACACTTTAGGTGTTGCCTGAAGTTATGTAAAGTAATTATGTATGCAATAATTATCATTACATGCAAGGTATGATCCACTGCCTGAACAAGTTTTCAAGAGTATGAACCTTTGGTATTGTTGTCAAAGAGGGAGAATGAATAATTGATACATTGAATAAATAGAGATTGAGTGAGAATGACTGATTGAAAGAACAAAAAGAGAGAGATTATGCATAAAGATGTTAAGATAGAATGAACACAGAGGGAGAACAAGATCAAAATATCTAAAAGGGAGTAATGACTGAACAAAGATGTAAAAGGAAGATTAACAATGTTGCCATAATCAATTGAGAGTGTTTCCATCAATGCCAAAGAGGGAGATTGTTACTCAACTGATGGAGATGATGATGAAGACTGAGATTAGAGGTATACATGATTGTAGAAAGGATTAGACCAGTTTTTATTTTGTCATTAATGTCAAGAAATTGATTTATGGTTCATTGAATTGCCACATCTTTCATAGTTTATTTAATTGGGCAATAGATAAAGATCTGACAATGATAAGTTCATCTTGAGACAATTGGTTTCTACATTATCAATTTGGTAAAGCAGATTGGGCAAGTTGATAAGACTAAAGAGTTAAGTTACCAAGAAGAGATAATTTTTTCAATAAAGGGTTATGTAAGTCAGTCAGGGCACTGAGACATTGAAGCACCGAGTAGTGCATGTTATTCGCCAAATCGAGAGTTAGTTTTCAAGCATAAAAGATATTAGAAACAAGGATAAGAACACATTTAATGGTGAACCACAATGATCTGGAGGATTACAAGAATGAAAAGGAAGTTGGTTACAAGATCTACACATAGAAAAATTCAAGGAAGAGATCTATGGTATTGATTAAGTGACAAAAGTGAAGGTTTTATTTCCAATAAAAGTGCAAGTTCCAAGGTGATGCCAAAGCGGCTAACAAAGTTTCAAGTTCACTGAATTAGTTCAAAATTATAATCTAATGGATGGGTGTGATTAAAGGACAACCTAATCAAGGAGATTAAGAGGCAAAAACAAAGTCTATTTAAAGGATGAATTCAAAGAATGAAGGGATGACAAATTAAAGTGTTGAAGTGCTACTGAGTCATGCAATGAAGAGAAAAGAAGTGATAATCTGAGTCTAAGAGAAGATATTGATGAATTGTTGATTCCACTAGTCAGAGAGAACATAAGGAATCTGATTAAGAAAGTAGTATTTGCAGTTTATAGATCATTTTATACATTGTTGCTTATTTGTATTTGTAACATCAAAATCTATTAACCGAGTGGACTTAACAATCTAATTGTAAAATCCTTGAGAAAGGTGACATTCCAAAAGTGTGTTCAAAGCCCTCTAATTAGGCCACTCCTAATAGGGTGAAGATCTTAATGTCTGGTTTGAGGTAAATCCCCTAACAGGGTCACATATAACTATGTGTATTGTAATCTTTAACATGATAATCTTATAATTGAGCATACTTTAGAAGAGTATTTTCATATGTGGGTGACAATTCCCATAGAGGTTTTTCCCAAATTGGGTTTCCTCATTAAATATGGTGTTAAATGCATTAAATGTTTCATGTGCATGATATTTACTGTTTATGCAAATTAATGTTTGAGTTATTGAAGTTATTTGGTGATTCAGTTACTGTTGTTCTTTATCTTACCGAGTTGAATCAAAGTTGAGTTTTAAAGTTAGTATCATAAGTTTTTTTATTCACCCCCCCTCTCAATAATCCAACACTCATCATCTCACATCTTTAGAGTCTCCATTTTAGCCTTAAAATTTTGTAGCTTTTCTTTCTTAGTGTATTTATGTCCTTCATATAGAGCCTCTAGCTTTGTCCATATCTTGTGATCTGAATCAAGATCTTTAACCTCTGTAAACTTTTTCTCAGAGAGCGTACTTATCAGTGCTTCCGTTGCAACCATATTTCAAGAAAATAATTTATTTTCCTCCTCACTAGCATTCCCTAATTAATATTCTTCCTTGATAGCTTCATCCCTTTTTTTAATCATCCAATAGTCAATTCCCAAACATATCAAATAAGTTCTCATCTTGTTCTTCCAACTGTCAAAAATTTCAGCATCAAATTTTGGACTCCCTATAGTATGCCATCTTAGAATCTCCTCAAGTGGTTAAGCTTTCTCTCAAAGGAATAATACAACTTAGATGAGGGTGAATCATTTGTGTGTCAAATATTTAAACTTTAAATTTTGGATCAATTATTTAATGCAAATCTGAAAAATTTAAGAACAACACAATAACACAAGTATTTTGTTGTCAAGGAAACCCTATTCAGGGAAAAACCCCAGTGGGAATTAGCACCCATAAATATTGCACTAGAAATATTGTATCCCTGTTAGAAGATCTTTCCCTATTAGGGGTAGATTATTACATCTAGTACAAGTCGCCGTTAAAGGATAGACCCTGTTAGGAGTCTTCTCAACCTTGTTAGGAGCTAAATGAAATGATGAGCTCACTGCACAAGAACACTACACAAAGTGAAGGTTAACTACACCTTCTGAAGGCTCCCACCTTTTGGACTTACTATCCAAAGATAAGTATAAAGGTATACTTTTAACAATGAACTGACTGATAGCAACTTGTTTTGCTTATACAGTTACAACGAGTTGCATCACAAATATAATCAGTACTATATATCTAGAAAAACTCACATCCACATCCTTCCACACTTTCTTTCCATCTAATACATTTATTTCCTTTATACAAGTTTTAACAAACTTATGTCGGCTTGTTAAGACTTCCCCAATGCATAAACATTTATATATACCCTTGCTAAGATACACACGATACCTTACACAAGTAACTATTAAAAATAAATCATCAGTTACATTGCAAGATCCATAAATTATGCTCACCAATTATTAAGCATGTTACACATTTGTGGTCGACCTTAAATAGACCTTCGCTAGTCCATAGGCCTCAACTAATGTCATCAAGAATACAGTGACCCAATAATCACAAATAATGTTCTCTCATGTATCTTCTATCATGTATTAAGCTCACATATCATAACTCATACTCGCATCAAGTTATCCCAAAATCTCAGAGACCACCTCTGTCATAATCTTTTGTAACCAATATTTACCAAAATAGCGATAACTCATGCAAATATCACCATAAGATCCAACGACCTTAGACATAAGGTATACACTTATTTATCTACACAAATCCATGTTCGCACATGTTGATACTTCATACAACATCCATACACACCTATCAAACTCACTTGTTCCTATGATAACCAATCTTTCTGAGACTTCTATATCCAACTGAAACATATGTTGACATAAATGACAAAACATGAATATCAACACCTTAAACAAGAACAATTCCAACAATTTTCAATCAATATATGAAGTTGTGTTACAATCTGGTATTGAAGGAGGAACACCAAGTAGTTGCAGATAAGGGTTTCACTCACGCAATCAACTTCCCTAATGACTTCGAGGAGGAGGAAGTTAGATATGTGTTGAGTTGTGTACATGACCAGTTTATGTGACTAGATCATCCACATAAGATAACTAAGGAGGCCATACATGTGTGTGTGCTTGATGTGACCTCTAAATCAGGCACAAACTCAACATAGTCCTTACTCAATCGTTCAATTTACAAAGACAAACATGAATTGTTCATCCTGCAAATTTGATTGAAGTGACTTGCTACCTCCTAATCAGTTGGGGATGTCAAATTTACTCTCAGAATGAGAGCCAACAACCTGACCATTGCTAACATGGAGGATTTCTAAAACATGAGAGAAGATGAAATTGCCATTAATCTATGACATGAAATTGCAACTAGTCAATGAAATGAAATGCTCTTAATCTATGAAATGAATTGCAATTAATCTATGAAATTGAAATTGCAATTAATCTAGACTTGAAATGCTTTTAATCTAGAAATGAAATTGCATTTAAACTAGAAATCTTGAAAGATGAAATTGAGATGTTAGATATGTAAATGAATTGCATTAAAAATCAACATATCATTAATCCAAATTGAAATTAATCTAATTATGCAATTAAGCTCAAAAGC
>MU225253.1:262646-276497 GCA_018584345.1 Thuja plicata | reverse complement strand
TGAAATTAATCTAATTATGCAATTAAGCTCAAAAGCATGAAATAATCAATGCAAATTTCACTATAAATTTGATGCTCTCCAAAATCATCCTTCCAAATGAAGAAAAAGGGGTCCAATTTATAGAAAAGCCATGAAAAGAGAGTGAAGAGTTTCTTGAAAAGAAACGGTCGCCTCTTCATTTTCAGGAATTGGGATTGAGACAAAGAAGCATGAATTATTTAATTAAAAGGATGGATTATTGCCACATGAGTGACCTTTCACATGGAATTGTGGAATTCCTTTTTGAGGATAATTCATCCAATCAATTAAATAACTATTCAACTCCTTTTTATGTATATTAGCTAAAGGGGGTGGAATTAATATAATTAAAAGCACTTAGGACTTTAGAATTAAATTAATTAATCATAGGGATTTTTAGCTAATAAACCTTGATAATTTAGGAATTAAATATAATGTCAGATTTATGCAAATTTGGGTTTTCTGCATTTGAAACTCAGTCAATTAAAGTCAATTAGGAGAAGAATTTTCCTAGTACAATATGACTTTGATGATGAGAAAATACACCAAAATTGATTGGATTATAAGGTGCCAATTTCGGGGTGTTACATTTTGCCCCTCTTTGAATTGATGTGCGAGCAGTGCATTGATTCAAAGAATAGTCTGAAGTGAAGATGAAGATTTCAGAAGTCTAGGTTAGGTCGCCAAGACACCGATCAGTCAAGAAGAAGAATCATCTAAGAGAAGATCAAAATTGGGGTTAGATTGCCCCAATGTCCACTAATAGATGATGAAGATTTAGGACTATCTCCAGAATCAGGGTTAAGTTGCCCCAATACGAAGGTTAGCCCTCCGAGATCCAAGTTTAGAATGAAGTGTAACTTTCAGGAATTAGGGTTAGATTGCCCCAATACCCAATGAGATTTCAAGAATCTTCTCCAGAACAAAGCTTGATCGTTGAGGATTCGAGTTAGATTGCTCAAATACCTAGAAAGATACATGACAAGATGCGACACATCGAGATTCCCCTAGAGATTCAAGATCATGGAATATCCAATTTTGACCATAAGGTATGAAAAACTGAATATGCCCCAAGTGATGAGATGCCCCTAGTGATGGAGATTTGGTTCAAATCAAACTAATTTGAGAATAATGCGAAAATATTCAATGATGCAATCATCTTGCCCCCTCGGGAGCAAAATCGAAAGATGACACATCATAATGATGAGAGCGAGAAATCACAGATACAAATAAGATCAAAGATCTAGAGATATCAAAGATAAATCAAGAGAAAGAAGAATTGATTTAGAGCGATTGAGAGGTCCTGTTGATTAGGTTTGACCACAGTTGACCAGAATTGACTTTGATGAAAAGATTGCAGTAGCCAAGAAAAAGATAACAAGAGATAATCCTGACAAGAAAGCAACGTCAGAAAATTGATTGCACAAGAGTCCAATCGCATCGGTCCCAAAATTTTAAAACACGATTTTGAGCTACTTAGGAGTGTCAGATTTTGATTTCGATCACGAAAATGGATTAAGAACGGTCCATTTAGCCAAGGGTGAAATTTTGCAGAAAATGGAGCACTTTGAAAAATTAGGTCAAAGGCTATATAAGGCCCAAAGAGGTCATTTTCAAATCATTATTCACCTTTTGACTTTAGCGATGGCAAGGGCTCCAACTGATATTGAGAGCATTCCCGTGCATTTACATCGATTTGAGCGCTCCCGATGACACAACCAGACACAGGAGTATGACGCACCTGTAAGTAACTGCAACTTGATCCTGTATTTCAGAAATTTTTTAATCATTTTTTAGCATTTTAGCATGTTTTAGGCCCTTTTCAATGTTGTCGCATCCAATCTCACGTGAGGAAACAGTTTCCTCACGTCAGCCTCAGTCTCCTTTCGCGTGAGGAATCTATTTCCTCGCGTGGGTCAGGGGTTTCCTCGCATGGGCCCCTCCCCTGCGCTTGCACGAAGAGCGTGCTTGCATCGCGTGAGATTTCAGAAATATCGCGTGAGAACACATCCCGTCTCGCGTGAGCCAGAAAGCTCACGCAGGAATAGAGTTTCCTCATGCGGGAAAAGAGTTTTCTCGCATGAAAAATAGGCCAAAATTCAAAAGTTGTCATTTTTTTGCGTCGCAGAGTCAGTCAGTTACAATATCTCAAAACTGTGTGTAGGATAGGTCCATAGCTGCATTTGTTGTCTTTTGCTTTGAAAAATCACCATTGTTGAGGTACTGATCCAATTTTGTCACTTGCTTTGCAGGTCGACTTCCCAGACATCAGTTTTCGATCACATCATCCTGTCATGGGTGAGTTACTTCAAAGATTATCAGATGCTGACTGTGCCCACATTGACGGGATAGGATTGACTTACCTTCATGATGCACCTGATATTTGGGTAAATCACAGCTTACTAGGTGCCCTGGTTGAGCATTTCCATTCAGAGATGAACACTTTTCACCTACCGCAGGGGGAGATGACAGTCACTCCCGAGGACATATACCAAATCTTGAGAGTGCCTTTCTATGGAGCTCACATGGAGTATGACACATAGCCTAGAGCAGGTATGACGACTTTGAGAGCCATATTTTAGGATGATCTAGTGATGGGCCAGGCCATCTCGTGGGAGGAGTTGATATGCAGCTATGGCAGAGATCATCCATTGGCAGTTGTATTAGCACTATCTCTGAGTTGTCACCTGGTTCCTGATCATGGTCAGCACAGATTGGAGTGCGGCTAGGGAGGCATGTTATAGAAGATGCTGGCCACACCTGTAGTTACTTTCAGATGGGGTGAGTGCATGCTTTCTCAGATGTACCATGAGATGCATGAGATTGTGTATCGAGGTGCATGTACCATGGTGATAGGAGTCATCATTCTATAGATTTGGGCCTGGGATCACCTTCTTGTATGCAGGCCAATATTCCATGATACATGGCAGCCTTTAGAGCCATACATATACAGATACATAGGTTTGATGACCTAGCCTGCACTGAATAAGACTGAGCAGTGAAGATCGCAGATAGATGACATGGCCGTAGTCATATGGCGGCCTTAGATAACCACTGAGGTATGGGATGATGCTCATCATGAGCTGTCATACATGTTTTATTCACATCCTTTGATCAGGCATACCATTACTATCATTGAGCATTTCTTTCTCACGCACGTATTGCGTCAGTTTGGGAGGCCACAAGATGTGTCTCTAGAGTATTGTACTTATGCCTGATTCATCGATGAGATGAAGAAGGGTTGGCAACGATAGCTTGATAGGGGTCGCAGTATGATAGATGCTTGGGTACCACCAGCCAGGTGGGATTATATGGCCGTAGTGATGAATGCAGGTGTGACACCTGCATATAGAGATCACAAGTTAGCACATCCATTTCCCAAATTTACAACTCTTGTTACACTAATACAGTAGGTGGTACAGCCACCACCATAGCAACAGGTCCCTCCATAGGTACAATAGCCACAGGGATAGCAGCCACATGGACAACACCCATAGGGCCAACAACCACCCTTACAACAACAGGAGAGAGTTGTATGACTGAGAACAGCTCAGACTAATATTCCTGTTAGACCCATAGGATCAGATGCAGGTGTTGGGCCCAGTGGCAGTCAGGATAGAGCCATGGAGTAGGGAGATGAAACTGTTATGGCTAATGTTGTTCCAACTAATCCACCAGTAGGTGAACAGGTAGCACAGTTGTAGGAGGCACTCTGGAGGGTCAGAGAGAGAGCCCGACAGTCACAGAGGGAGCGTGATGACCTCTATACACAGGTGATTATACAGGAGACGCAGATATCTGAGTGAGACCAGAAGATTTGGGAGTTACGAGAGTCAATGGCCAGATCATAGATAGAGACTAGATATGAGGTTGCTCAGACATCTTACTATTATGCTGCTTATACTATTGCAGTACCTGAGGCAGCGAATCAGATTCAGCCTTTTTCATAGTATGCTGGTGCACGGGCCGCTCCACCAGGACCGCCTCCACTAGGGCCACCTCCACCAGTCCACCTCCTTAGTAGCAGGGCATACCACCCCCTCCACCTCCACCAAGTGGTTAGATCTTGATATTCATTGACATATTGTGCTCGAGTAGCACCTTTGTACATTTGACTGATTGATATATATATGAGCTCAATTTTTGGCATCATTGTACATGTTTATATATTGCTTTAGACATGTATGTCTTATGAGATGATTTCATATATGATTAGATGTATGGATAAAAAATGTATGCCATGGATGGATATGCAAATTTTTATGCACATGTTTTATTGATGTATGAAAAATGCTATGATAGATGTTAGATGGATAAATGCTATGAATGATTTGATTTATGCTTATAATGGATGCACATGTTTATGGATATATATAAATGCAAATGAATGTATGGAAATGCACTTTTTGGAAATGAATGTAATGCAATGAATGCAATGGTACTAATCATCTCATGTAGGATATCGCAATATACAACAGGTACTAACCAAAAAGAATCTAAACGAAGATCGAGAGCGAGGAATGCACACTTGTGCAGTCAAGAAGAAACCATAATGAAAGATGAGGACCTTTGAAGAATGAGAAGATAATGAAGAGAGCACCAAGACTACCATGATACGAGCCTAAAATGCGAATGCAAGCCTACAATGCAAATGTAAACCTAAGCTAAATGCAATCCTAGGACTTTGGTTATTGGACTCATCATATTTATCATCATTGAGTGCTTTTGGATCATCGGAGTCAATACAATCCTTACTGGTGCCGCTGTGACCATAAGAATATGAATATGACTTTCATCAGATAAAATGTAGGAAATGAACATAAGCACTGAGGCACAAAAGCCAAGGTGACCTGAACATTGTTTCCAGATTGATATAGTAAGAATTCACAAGTAAACAAAGCAATAACAGTCAAGGAGATAGTTTCAACCTCCCCTTGACGTACAAATAAACAAGATCAAGGGATGTGAGGCTTTTCCACCTTAATGTAGAAGCTCTTATCACATACACCCTATTTATTTGACGTTGCCAGATCATTGAAACCATACTAAAAAGCAGTAGACAAAGAAAATATCAATGAAATTCATGAGAACAGACATCATATAAAGAAATAATCACTCATATCTCAGCATGTTTCAAGGTTTACAAATGTGTCTATGTTTAGGGTGTTGAAAAACACCATTGTGCTTCTGAGTGCATTGTATTTAATTTCTATCGAGAGATGTTTACATCATGAGATATCTGATGTGTGTTGAAAAACAAAAATGTGTCCAAAGAGAGTGTTGAAAAACACTATTTGATTAAGGTGTTGAGAAACACTAGCTCATGCCAGTAGAGAGTTGTCTTTTGACAAGATTACTGACTCAAGTGTAAATCGAAGAGCGATAAAAATGGGGAACCATGCCCCCAAGTAACGAATGGATCGAAGCCAAACAAACAGATAGCAAAATGATGGTAGAAACCTCAGCAATATAGCGATAGTAGGTAGACTCAGTGAGAACCACTGGTGACAGTCACAAGAGATTCTCAAGCATAACGATTGATAACAAGATCTAGGCATCAGTAGGTAGATGTAGTGAGAACCAATGGTGATTGATGCAAAAGAGAGTCTCAAGAAGAGACAAAGTGATACAAGGAATTGGTAGGCAGACACAGTGAGATGCACTGGTGACCGATGCAAGAGGAGAAAGAATCCAACAGATAAGACAATGCCCCCTAGACCAGGAACATGCCCCAGAGTGTGACCAGTTTCAATCCATGTGCGGTCAAGCAAAATCTCAAAGATGAATGAAAGAAAAAGCATGAGCACACTAAAGCAGGAAAGTGAACTAAAGCAGGAAAGCATAAAAGCAACTAAAGGAGGAAAGCAAACTGAAGTAGGAAAGCAGAAAAGCAACTTTGAGAAAGCCAAGAGATGCCGTGACAGATAAAGCATTGTGAAAAAAGAGGTGCCTATTTACCAGGTTTTCACCATCTTGGTAGAAATTCTATTTTTGCTACCATGATGCCTGTTTACTAGGTTTTCATCAATGACACATTTTTCTCTTTTCTTCTTTTTTTGTATTTTCATTTTTTCAATTGTTTTGTTCTTTTTTATTTTTTTGTTCTTTTTTGTATTTTTTATTTTTTGATTTTTTTTGGTATTATCAAGGTGCCTGTTTACCAGGTTTTCACCAGGATAATAGATGCATCAAAGCACCTGTTTGCCAAGTTTTCACTAAGATGATCATTTTTTCAGGACATTTTACAATTTTTAGGATTTTTTCAGAATAAAGTATGTACATGAGCATGCAAAAGATATCTCAACTCTAGAATTTATTTAGGTGAAGAGCGTTGATGGGCTCTTTGAGTTGTTCACCTTCTGTAGTGGAGAGCTGATAGGCACCAGACCCAAATACTGTAGTAATAACATAAGGACCAAGCTAGTTTGGCTCAAATTTCCCTTTCTGAGTCTGTTGTTGCTGATTTTTAGGGTTCTCCCTCAGGACGAAATCACCCATTTGGAAGTCTCTTGGTCTAACCTTCTTATTATAGCTCTTAGATATCCTCTTTTGATATGCTCTGAGATGATCAAATGCCACCTTCCGATGTTCATCCAGTAATTCAAGCTCTTGTAGCCGAGCTATTCTGATATCATCTTCTATAATGAAGCCCTTCAGAGAGACTCGCAAGGTAGGAATCTCAACCTCAATAGGCAGTAATGCATCTATACCATAGACTAAAGCAAAGGGTGTGGTCCTTGTTGGAGTTTTTATACTGGTGTGATAGGCCCATGAAGCCGGATTGATCTGGAGATGCCAATCTTGTCCAGACATGTGTACCGTACGGTGTAGAATCTTGAGAATTGTCTTGTTGGAAGCTTCAGCCTGTCCATTACCCTAGGGGTAATAAATAGAAGACCAATGTTGAATAATCTTGAACTTAGTACACAAATTTGTCAGATCTTTGTTCTTGAATTGTCCCCCATTTTTAGTGATAATAGAGGAGGGTACACCATATCTATAGATAATGTAGTTTAGTATAACCATAGCCACATATTTTCCATCAGCTACACTGAGAGGTACTGCCTTAACCCATTTAGTAAAATAATCCATAGCAGTGATGATGTACTTATGTTCTCTAGAGTAAGATGAATATATCTGACCCACTAAGTCAAACGCCCACCGTTGAAATGGCCAGAAAGTGATGAACCACCTCTCTAATAATAACTAGCTCTAATAAGTTTACGAGCCAGTGTCAGACCATTTGAGTGAGAACCACAAATGCCTTCATGTACCTCTTCTAATGTGTGTTTGGACTCAACTAGTTCTAGACACCTAAGGAGGGTACCGTCTAGACCCCGTATATATAAGTCATTTGCTACGATGACATACCGTGAAGCACTGTGGATTAGGTGACATTTTTCATTTCTAGTATATGTGTCAGGAATGATTTGGTCATAGAGATAAGAGTAGATGTGGTGGTAGTGAGATGAATCATGTCTAATGACTGAATAGACCATCCAGGAGTCAAGACAGTCATAGGCAGGGTAGCATAACGTCTCCACTAGGAACTCGTGTCTAAAATCATTCTCCAACATTTGTAACATAGAAGCTAGAGTAGCCATAGCATCATTCACTTTATTATCTGCATGGGGAATTCAATGAAAAGTGACATGTGCAAAGTATTTCTTAAGGCTGTCAACCATCTTTTTATAGGGTACCAACTTTCCATCTTTGGTCTGATAGATGTTGTTCACTTGATTGATAATCAGTTGTGAGTCTCCAAAGACTTTTACTTCATCCACTCACTATTCAATAGCGATCTTTAGTCCATTGATCAAAGCTTCATATTTAGCGGTGTTATTGGTACAAGGAAACATCATTTTGTATGCCTTTGGTAAGGAATACCATTGAGGTGTGATAAACAAAATTCCAGCTCCTAACCCCTGTTGGGTGAATGAACCATCAAAGAACATTGTCCATGTATGATGCGTGAGAAGCATGATGGAATCATCTGGGAATTCCATCCTTAATGGTTGATGATCTGTAAGAGGTGTTTTAGCTAACTGATCCGTAATCGCCTGCCCCTTGATAGCTTTTCTCTCAACATATTCAATATCAAACTCGCTAAGGAGCATGACCCATTTAGCTAGTCTACCGATGAGGGTAGCTTTACTGAGTCAGTATTTCAATGGATCAATCTTTGTGATTATCCTTGTAGTATAAGCCAACATGTAGTGTCGTAGCTTCTGGGAAGCAAACACCACTACTAAGAAAGCCTTCTCAATTACAGAATAATTCATTTCATAAGATACCAATGTTCTGCTAATGTAGTAAATGGATCTTTCTTTATGTTTTGGATCTTCTTGGGCCAAGAGAGAACCCAGAGATGTTTCCATTGCTGAGATATATAAGATCAAAGGCTTCCCCTGAATAGGAGGCATCAGTATAGGAAGATTGGCTAGATATTGTTTAATCTATTGAAATCCTTGTTCACATTCTTTGTTCCAGTCATAAGTCACACCTTTATGTAGAGTTTTGGTGAATGGTTGTGACTTGTCAACTAATTGTGAGATGAAATGCCTGATAGATTGGAGCTAACCTTGAAGACCTCTAATTTATTTGATACTATGGGGTGGTGACATTTCCATTATAGCTTGTACCTTTGCCGAATCCACCTCAATTCCTTTTGTAGAGATGATGTAGCCAAGTAACTTTCCTGAAGTAACCCCAAATGCACATTTCTTAGGGTTAAGACGCAACCTAAATTTATCCATATGATCTAGTATAGGACCTATATCAGTGAGATGTGTCTTTCTATCCATACTTTAAGCAAGTGTGTCATCCACGTAGTCTTCCATTGTCCTATGCATCATGTCATGAAATATTGTAGTGACAGCTCTGTGATAAGTAGCTCCAACATTTTTTAGACCAAAGAGCATAACATTCCAATAGAATGTACCCCATGCACAAGTAAAAGCGGTCTTCTCTTGGTCCTCTGGCACAATTTTGATTTGATTATAGCTAGAGAAACTATCCATTAGCAAATACATCTCATATCCTGCTTTTATATCCATGATCATGTCAATAATGGGAAGTGGAAAATCATCTTTGGGACATGCCAAATTTAAATCTCTAAAGTCTATGCAGACCTTGATAGATTTGTCATGTTTAGTCATTGGGACTATATTAGAGATCCACTCTACATAATCAATTGCTTGGATAAACCTAGCTTTTAGAAGTTTTTCCAATTCTGCCTTGATCAGTAAAGCCACACGCGGATGCATCTTTCTAAGTTTTTGTTTGACATGTTTCACACTAGGAGCTATTGATAAGTGATGCATAATGAGATCAGGATCCACACCTGGCATATCAAAATATGTCCATGCAAAATTTATCTTTTTCTCTTGGAATAATTTTGTAAATTCCTTAAGTTCCTCTGTAGATAAGGATTTGGCAACATGAATGATGTGTGGATGCTCTTCTGTTCCCAGATTTACCAGCTAAGTTGGTTCAATTAACACTGATGAGAATTCCTGGAAGTGACTCAGAAGTGCATCAAGTATCTCATCCTTAGGTGCCTCAGAGAGGTTTTCACCTTCGGATATGTCTTTTCTTTTTACTTTTTTTGGCTCTGATACTGCCACAATGTGGTTTTCACCATCAGAGTGCCTATTTTTTCTTCTTTTAATTTTCTGACTAAGATACTTGATGTCAGCCTCGGTCATGTTGATAGTTTCTTCACTAGTGGAGGACATCACAGGCTCAACAACATGAAGGTAGCAGGCTAGAGTGTAATCATTCTGGAATGTAAGGACTTCACTGGATGAAGAAGGGGAATTCTAGTCTATTAATTCAAGATGTTGGAGGGAAAGAGATATGACAGGTTCAAGTACGTTCACAGTATATTCATCAAAAGTGTTAACTAGCAAGTTGAGAGCTAAACCAATCTCATCCAAAGGTGTGTTTGAATCCTTTTGATCCCTAATGACTGAAGTAGAAGACATGTTAACACCTATAGACTCAAACTCATTAGAACTTTCACTAGACCCCTCACTTACGTCGAGAAGTCTTTCATAAGATCCTCTTGACAAACTATCAAACTCATACTCATGAGATTCTATATCTGAACTCTGACTTGGGTGCTTGCACTATGAAGGTTTTTGAGTTCTTGCAACACTAGCATGTTCTTGTGTCAACTGCTCTTGAAATTCTAGTGGCATGTACTGTTCACCTTGGAAGTTAGGATCTTGTAAGTCTTTCCATTCCTCAAAAGTTAGTGTCTCAAATGGAGTGGTTTGATTAGAATCACTGTCAGTTTTGACTGCACTGGTGTGTGGTACAAACTTATCTGGCTCAAAAAATAATGATGCCAGGTCTGGAGGGATGGGATAAGGAAAGAAATCCTCATCTGAGCTATATTGTATAGTGTTGACTGTAGCTGTGCCTTTAGGTTTTGGTGAAGGCTCTAATTTTGGCACAAATTTATTGATCCCTAGATAAAACAAGACCTTTTTGAAACCTAAACCAGTGGTGTCTTTTGTCTTTTGATCTATAGCTTGAATAGGTTCAAGTAACCCATTACCATTCACTCCTATTGGGCCACTTCCTTTATACCCAAAATGTTTCATAATCTTAAGAACTTCATTGTTGGGATTTAATTCATGAGTTGGGGCAGTCTGTTCAGGTATGTTCTTTCCTTTACAAAGCTAAGCCTTGATAGCTCTTTCCTCATCTTTATCTTCCAATGGTGTAGCAGACTATACAAAGGCACCATCATAAACTATCTTAGGAGTAGTGAAAGATCTATTGTTCTTGGAAGGTCTCCCATAAGAGTGAGGAGACAGGGGTAGAGATGCTAATGACAACACGAGTTCTATTTGATGTCCCCCCATGCCTATGTCTGTGATTTTTAGTGTCTGTTCCATGTCTTTGAGCTTGGCATCATAGAGTTCTATGTATTCCCTATTAGTTGGAACAAGACTGTCAGCTGATTGAGTGAGAGCATTACAAGAAGAGCCCATACTAGTGGGAACTGTCACCTCTGCGCCTTGAAAAGAAAACTTAATACATTGATGGTATGTGGAAGGAACCGCTTGCATCTCATGGATCCACTATCTTCATAAAAAGATATTATATGCAAGAGGAAGGTCTAACACCTGACATATGATGTCTCTTTCAACTGGTCCAACCTGAATGTGGAGCACCACTAGACCTTTAGATTTTATCTCTTCTTCATCATAGGATTTTATGGTAATTATTTTGCAAGAATCTATGCGGTCTTTGCCATAACCTAGCTGAGCAAGAAAGTGGGCAGAGCAAATATTAAGACCAGCACTGTTATCAATGAGGATGCAACAGACTAGCTATTTACTGATCATGACTTCTATGTGCAGAGGAGCATTGTGCGGGAGACTAATTGAGTGATCATCTTCTTCAGAGAAGGACAAATAATGCGGTGAAGTCAAGTGACCCACCATGGATTGAAACCAACTGAGATTGATATCTTTGGGGACATTAGCTTTGGTGAGAGATTTGTCCAGAATCTACCTATGAGCAGGCAAGATCTTCAATAGCTCAAAAATAGTTATCTGAGCATTAGTCCTTTGAAGCTGGTCAAGAATGCTATAACCAGTAGTAGGAGGTGTAGGGACCACCTTCATGGTCTTTTTGGTATATCCAACAATAGTCTTATCCACAATTTGTTTTGGCATAGACGTAGAAGTAGGAGGGTTAGGACCCTTTATAGAGATTCTAGCGTTAGATCTAGTAACAATGTTCACACAATCTCGAGATGTTTCATATTTAGATAATTGAGACCTAGGGCCTCTCAAGACAAATGAGGTTTTGGGTTTAGAAACATTCCCACTTCCCTTGCTAGTAAACATATTGCAATATTCTACTTCCACTGGTCCAATCATGTTGATAACATTATCATAAGTGGTATGTGCGTAATTAACTTTGGCATTATTCTGAGTGTTGGAGGATTCACCTTTCTGGTGATGAG
The DNA here is from genome assembly GCA_018584345.1 of Thuja plicata. Taxonomy (NCBI): domain Eukaryota; kingdom Viridiplantae; phylum Streptophyta; class Pinopsida; order Cupressales; family Cupressaceae; genus Thuja; species Thuja plicata. Next base: position 264,493 of record MU225253.1, on the reverse strand, counting down.
GAAAGGGATCTTTGAATGCTTGGTGATCCAAATTCTTGTTATGATTCTCCACCATGATAACCTTGTTATCAATCAAATCTTGGAATTTGTGACACAATTGGAGACATGTAATAGTCTTATGACCTTTATTTTGATGGTAGTCACAGTAAGCATTCACATTCCACCAATGAGGTCATGGTTGCAGATCATATAGATGTTTCTCCAAAGGAGCAAGAATCTGATTTTGCACCAAAGTTTTGAAAACCACATCAAGCGGTTCTCCCAAAGAGGTAAATTCACACTTGGGTCACGCTGCCCAAGGTTTGTTGCTAGAAAATCTAGAAGGTTGTTGAGTATTGGTTGCAACCTTTTCAATAGCTTTGGTTTCTTGTATACCAGAGGTGAGATTGAAGACCGGTTTTGAAGAAGTTGAAGTCATGTTATTGACCACCCCATCATTCAAAACATCCCTATTTTTGTTGGAAATTTTCCCTTTATCTTTGCTGGAAGATGATGGGTTTTGCTTGTTATCTTTATACAAGGTCAATTCACCTTTTTTAACCATGAATGCTTCTATTCTCACAGCTTGTTTTATCATACTATAACGTATGGTATTGGAATGTTACTTAAAAATGTAAAGGATTCAAATAGAGATTGTCTATTAAAATGTATAATGTATAAAGGAATGAATGATTTGATTGATTATTGATTATCTTAGAATGTATTGAATTCCTTAACCTTACTTGAATTGTATTGATTAAGTATTGTAATTGTAATTAAGGAGAAGATAAGATGTTCCTTTTCTATCCCCAAATGCACAAATGGAAGATCCAAGTTGATCAACCCAAAAGAAGGGCTAATGCACAAATGAATCAACTATTTGGAAAGGAGAACAAAGAAGGATATCTTTAAATTCTATAAATTGATTAAATGAATATGTTTGATTATAGTAATTGAAAAGGATAGGAAGAAAAACCAACCTTGTAAAGTTGTAGATCAAAGAATGCTATTTTTTGAGGTCTGTAGACTGTTTCTGGAAAATCTGACAATTGATCCCGAACCAAAATGCAGAGATGAACAAAACCCATAAATATTTTTTCATTCTGATGTCATCTTATGAAAAAGGTCAACCTTGACCCACAAATGTCAACCCTGACCCAATAATGTCGACTCTGACTTGCACAGGTCCGACAGAAAATCTGTTCACACCGTTTGAAAGAAAGTTGAAAAGGGTATCTAGATCTGGTCTCAAAACTACAATCCTAAACCTATACTTAGAAGGAAAAGATGATTTTTTATTGTGGGGGAGGGGTTTTCCTTGGTCAAACCTTGGTTTTGTAATTAACCTCAAATATATGTAATTGAAATTGCAAAAATGGACAAAGTAAATGCATAAATTTACCTTGCTTGTAAAAAGCCCTTGTGGAGGATTCAAATCCTTCAATCCACAAGTATGCTTCAAAATTTGGAATGTAGAAAGGTAGGAATCTCTTTCTTGTAGATCTCCAACACCAATTCTTGAATGGGTCCTTGAATTTGGAATAGGCTTGGAAGAAGGTTGATGGAGAGATCACCAAAAGGGCACAATGTAGCTTGAATCCTTACTCCAATGGATCTCCTTCATGAAGATGGACACTTGAATGGATGAATCCTTGATTGAAATATTTCTTCTTAGCTTGCTTGAATTGATGAATGCTTGATCACAATTAGAAGACTTTGTTCGCTTGATGATGATTTGTAATGCTTAGAGAAAATGAGAGAGAAAGCTTCCCTTTTATATGAAATTAGGGCACAATCTTCTAAGGAGGCCTACATAGGAGGATTAAATTTCCATTAAAGCCTTTACCCCTAGGAGAGGACCTATATTA
>MU225253.1:209843-224683 GCA_018584345.1 Thuja plicata | reverse complement strand
ACCCTGGGTTCTAACCCTTCTCAACCCATTCACCCATGCTAATCTAATCCTAATCCTAAATTCTACTCTAACCCACCTCCTAATGTTGTCACATTCCATTAAGGAATACTTAACAACTCAACCCACTCGAGAAAGTCCACTTTCTCAAGTTTGACCTCCTTAAGGTCCACTTTCTCAAGCCATCCTCTTACATCCTCCCTTGCCTCTTTAAGGCTTTCATTAATGACTTATTAATGAAGATGCCTTAAGCCTATGTCCCTCCCATGCCTTATTAATGCCTTGGGCATTAATAGCTCTTACATATTCATTTATGAGTCTGCTAATTCATAAATGAACCTTGTCCCCCCTCTCTCTCTCCCATTCTTCTATAAATAGAAGCCTATTTTGAGAGCAAAGGAGCCTTCACATTTAGATAAAAATCACATTGTTATGCTGTTGAATTCATCTTATAATCATATTCCACTCTTTATTCCATACTTTTACATTGTTTTAGTTTCATCTTTTAAAGCTAGATTACATGCTTTTTCATCTTTTTAGCTTAAATTTGAATTAAATCCTTCATGCTAGAATAGTATTGGTCACCGATTTATAGCATATTCTGAGGGCTAGTATGTTATGAATTACACTCTTTCTAGTTAGAAGGCAATAGGTCAATTTTAGTGGGTTTTACATGCTTTTCTAACCCTTTTGGACTAATAGAATGACTTATTGAGTGTTTGTGTTGTTCTCAACAGGTTCCCGAATACACACGCACAACTATTTGTGGTGAAATCCCTAGTAGTGATTTCCAAGTTAGCCTATGTATTGGACAGTGAATGATTTTTTAGAAATCATTAGGGTATGTCAAGTGAATGTGAGTTTGAACCTTTGAGAAATCTGAATCTTATTTGGTGTATCACCTTTCAAGTCTTATTCTTTCAGTTTATAGTTAAAATTTATCCCTTTCTTTTCCAAAAATCAGGAGAAAGCATTAGATTATTGATACCCCAAATCCAATAGGAACCGGCCTAGAATATGGAGATTCCTTCATATTCAGAGTCCAACCACAACTCAGGAAGGTTTCCATTGTTACCATGAAATATTGGTATGCCCTAATGCCTGAGTTAGGGTGGTATTTTTTGGCCTTAACAATTTTTGGCACGCCTGATGGGACTAGGAGGTCATAGATTTCATAGTTCTTGTTGGTTTTGATATGCATCCAGCAAGTTGCAGACCTTTAGGAGGTCATTTTTATGCATGTCTAGCGACTCTAAGGTTATATCTACTAGATTTAGGCAGATTCAGTGCCTAAAATGGATTATTATCCTCCATTTTATGAAGGTATTCCTGCATCTTCTGAATATCAATCATATCAATACAACCCTGCTGCTATTTTTAGGTTAGAATTTGAAGGACAACACTCATCTCATCCTTACTAGCCTCCAATCAAGTGGCAAGTTTCTTGGAAGCATGCCTATCAACCGCCACAAAGGAGTTTATTTAATGATTCTCAGAATTATCCCCAGCATGTTCCAAACATGAGCCTTGATGAAATTCTGATGAACTTTCAAGAACAACTGAGATTTGTGGAGGAAGAGAAAGAGTATGACATGCATCAAGAGGAGCTATCTTATCAATATCACATACACTAGCAAGAGATGGAGGCTCAAAGGTATGAGCAAGAGCTATTTGCTAAGAAATTTGTAGATAAAGAGGAACAAATGAGGCAGTTAGTGGCAAGATTACAGGAGCTAGAAGCTCAAGCAACTTATTGTGCCCCTAGTCAGTGTACAATCCAAGAGGTTTCCAAGCTGGAGATTCCAAGTTCTAAGGATTATGAACTTGCAAAAGAAATAGAACAACCCTTACAAGAGCCCTTGAGTGAGCATGGTCAACCAACCCACTTAATTGATCCTCAATCTGAGATGTGTTATGTAGCTTAGCTAGATGAGCAAAATACCAAGTTGCTGTGGCAGTCTTCATGGACTAAGCATCTTGGCTTTCAGATGCCAAATCTTATCAAAGATGCCCCATGTGAGTCATTTCAAGATCAGGGAGTAGAGAAGGAATTTATTGTTTCAAATATGATTGAACAAGTAGAAGAGGCTCAAGGTAAGAGCCAGTTGAGACAAGAGGTACTGGATTCATTTGCAGATCTGCCTACGTATTTTGAGATGGATAGTATAAAAACTACATCATTGGCCGTAGGAGACTCTTTTAAGCAAGAGGAGATGGTTGTGCTTTTCTTTGAGGAGTTACCCTCTTTTTTTGATCAAGAGGAGGAAGATGAGATTCCGGTCACATCAGCACAACAAGGTGTTCATGATCAAGAAGCCGACCAAAGCTTCGAATAGTGTTTTGACAATTTTATTGCAGATTTCTGTGAGAAGATTTCTATTGAGATGCCATAATATGTGCCTTTTCAAGGGTGCTCTATGTTGGAGAATATTCTTTCTAAAGATTATGTGCAGGAATGCAAGCTGAAACCAAGTTCTCCTGATTCCTAGTGGATCAATAGTTTTGATGAGATCCTTATTGACTTAACAGAAGATGGTGGTCCTTTGACCATGGAGGAGGAGCTCACATAGCTGCTAATGATGCAGGATAGCCATGAGGAACCAGAGGAAAGTAAAGAAATTAGAAAGGAAGGCTCTAGGTTCATACTCTCAAGAGGTTGTCCAATACAATATCTGTTCTTGTTGGAGAGAGGAGAAGAGTCCTCATTTACAACAAATCTTGATTGTGAGGAGGTTGATGAGGAAGATCAAGTGCAGCATACTGATTCAGATTTCTTCCATCAGCAGAGTGAAGTAAGTCAAAACACTTCCTCTCTTCTTGAAATGTTGCATGAGCTGGTTAAATATGCTTCATTGTTCAGTTATCTTGTATTTTCCAATAAGCATGTGCATCATTACAATTTGAAGAGAAAGGGAAAATATTTCAATGAACTAGTAAATGGTTTTGTTTAGCATGTTTTTTGGCTAGTTAGGTTAGGGTAGGTTAGTTTTCTAGTTTTCCCTAAGTGTTGTCAAGCACAGTTAGGTTAGTTTTAGTTTTAGTTTTCCCTATTTTCAATAAGTCTTCAAGATTCAAAGTTTGTATGGTTGCAAGAGAAAGGTTTCACTGATTTAGGGGTGGCTGTGAAAAATCAAAATATGGGAAAGAAATTTTCTAAGGGTGTTGTCAGAGTCTGCAAACACAAAAAAATTATTCCTCAATGATCAAGAATACATTTACAATTTGTGATAATGAAGTTTTTTCTTCACTATCACTAATCATAAACATACACGCAATCATTGAAAAGGGGTTTTCTTATATCCATAGTCTAGGTTTAAGGTTTCAAATATGTGATTAACAAACTCAATGCCCAATGGACTGTTTTAGGCTACTAGTCCCAATGTCTAGCAGGAAGACATCCATTAGAGGTCGCCATAATTGTTTCCCATTTTTTTACATGCAGGATAGTAATCATGAACAATAAAAAATTGCATAAAGATACATCTCTTTAACATTATTGTTCAAATAATAAAGATGCATACATTGCTATTAAATTCATATTATCATATTTCATTTGTACTCTAAGTATTGATCAGATTCACACTTTCAAAATTACAATTGATCATTACATTGTGCATTCAAACTGATTGTAGTAAACAAGTGTTCCTTCAAGGTTACATCTCTCATACTGAAACTTAGAGGACATATGTAGAAAATAAAGTAGGATAGAAGAATGATGAGGTTTAGGGATCTATGTATTTCCTTTAAGAGGTCTTCTACATTCTGGACTTGATCATCTACATCATTTGAGTCTTCATGTCTTGGTCTTGTCTCTGTTTGTCATGTATTCTGGGTCTTCTTTTAGTCCTGTCCTGCATCATGAAAAAGATGTTAGATCCAAATTGGATCTAAGCAATACATGAAAACCTAAAATCATCATACATCAATCAAACTTCCAGAATTACACAATTACCAATAAAATCAATGCAATGGAAAGATATGCATCTGCATTAATAGAAAAATAGCATCAGAGAGACATAACTTTATAAAATCCTTCACTATATTTGAAAAATGCAATGAAGAAGAGGGTCATGATTGATCACATTATCCTGAATTACTATAGTTTGTGGGTAATCATCACTCTGATGATCCAGATACTGTAGGAATCCAGAACAATTTAATTGTCTATTATTCCCTTTCCCATAACAAGTTTCATGAAAATAATATTATCTTGAAAAAGTGAAATAGTTGTGGCAATTAAATGTTCAAACTTGTTGAAAATATATAATAGATGTAATATTGTTTGTGAGTGTCATGAGCCCATGCTCGAACCTCATTAACATGTGCAAGCAATAAGAGAATTCAAAACCACAGTGTATGACAACATTTGTGCATAAATATGATAGATTTTTCACAAGTATGTAGATTCCGGATGGTGACACAATTAAAACAATACAAGCCATTAAAAGAATGTTGTTATTTTATGAAGACAGGGTATCAAATGTAGTTTGAAAAGCAAGGAAATAACAATGCCTTCAATGGTAAAGCAGTGAACAGAGAAAAAAGTGTTATCAAATGTAAACCATCAAATTGCAATGCATGTTACACATAATAAAATGACAGTGTTGTTTGGGGATAAAAGATGCATATAATTGTGAGCCTCCTTCTATTCAAATAAAACTTGCATATACAGAATAAAGGGGGTAATCAGTGTTGTTGTTTTAAGTTATCAAACAAAGAAGAGAATGATCACATGTAAGAGGAGGGTAGACAACTGTATTATCCATGTATAATGTGCATGTCCATAATGATCAACTTGACAATGCATATTCAAGAGGAGAGGGGTAACGGAAATGTTGTTATAAAGAGATGCTAGGTCATAGCATTTATCATCAAATGAGAAATGCATGATTAGAGAATTGATCAAATAACAAAGTGCCTAATCAAAAAATGGAGGGTTCAAATAACCTTATGTAATCCAAAATATATATGCATATATATAACATAACTATGCATATATAATGGAGAATATGCATATATATAATAGGGCTGTCATAAGAACAATAATATGCATGTTCGATGCTCGAGCTCTGTTTCAGACATGATACATTATGCAAAGAGATTAAACATGGTTCTAACAAGAGATAATGGTGTTTCAAGCATGAATGCATGCTGAACAAAGATGACAACATCTAAACAAAATATGGATATCTAGTGGAGCATGTATGCGGTTCAAGTTCAAACTGAAAGAAGCCACAAAAATATGCAAAGAGAGATCATTACATAAAGACATAAAAAATAGAGCACGGTTTCAATAAAGATGCAAGCATATAGCAGAAACAGGGATGCAAAGAGCTCAAGTTCAGTCAAAGACAAGATACAAATAACACACAATGTCTCCAGTTCAGCAATAACAACACAGTCTCCACATAGTTTTAATACCGTTCAGGCATGGTGATGGTATCATTGTAATGAACAGGAAGAAGCCCAAATTCAATTTTTTCAGTTAAAATGACAGACAAAGAGAAACATGAAGACATCATTTACAGCATGCAAAGATGGAGTTTACAACATAAACAATGGATAACCCAAAAATCAAGGCAACGAGTCACAGTAAACAACAATTGGAATAAATTTATGTATTACAAAGGCTATGGAATGCAGTAATATATGCAAACAACATGTTTAACAGATGAAGGCAGAATCTAAATGAAGAGACATAATGCATAAAATAAAGAAGTAACTTATCTTCAAGTTATAACATGCAACTGTAGTGGAGGCCGAGAGGATGTGGAGAGCCTGATAAAGACAGAGGATGCATAAAAAAACCACAAGCATGGGTAGTGCCATTTTTCATGGCAGTAAACCCAAACTCCAAGTAAAGCCGTGGTGTAAAAGGGGCCTAAGCTCTCTGTTTTAAGCAGATAGCTCAAGTACCATGCATGGAGCCAAGCTTTGTAAAGAAACGAGATGCATGCAAAGCGCCATTTTTTATGGCATGAAATAACACTAGTTCGGTAGAAGAGCTTGAGCTCTTTAACTTATACTGCAACAACCATTTCCAGTCAAGCCAGAGCTTCATGCTCAAAAGATGAAAGGCTTTGAAAACTGCACCAACACCCAGATAGTAATGATGAACTCCAAATTAGCTCAAGCTCTTACAGAGAAGTCTAGAAGGAGGCCATATCTAGAGCATGGCGACACAAACTACTAGGGTTTTGAAACCCCTTATTTTCCTCCCAAAACAAAAAAAATGCGAAAATGAAATGGCTAACAATGCCTATGTCAAGTTGGATAAGTTTTGGAGTCCATTGAAGTACAAAGGAGTTAATGCCTGGATAGCTGCAGTGCCACGACATTACCTAGACAGCTCAGCCACTGGAGATATTTTTTCATTGTATTAGTCATGTCGACCTTAGGCTTGATGAGCTTAGCTAGGGGTTGGGTTTGTAAATGGTTAGGGTTTATTATGCTATGAGTTAGGGTTTTAAACATTGTGGGATTACATCTTTGGTGTTTTGGGTTATATTTTGGAGTTTTTGTAATATGCTATGTAATATGTTGACATATATTATAAAGATGTAAATAAAAAATATCAACATTAGGAGACCTAAATCTAGGGGCTTAATTTTGGGCACTAGTCATGCCTTAGATTTAGGGATATGCTATTTTGAAGGGGCTTGTTGGAGGCTAGTTTTGGGGCATCATTTAGGCCTTAAAAATAGGGTGATTGATCTGTTGAGGATGACCTTTTGGAGGGGGATTTCATTTCTGAAATTGGCCTTAGGGGCTATATATTTGAGCCTCTTATTCAGTATTGAGGGGTTCAAAATTTAGAGAGAAGGTGCTTTTAGTGAACTATTTTGTTCCTATAGCCTTTTTTATGCATTTTGTATCCATTTAGTTCATGTTGAGTATCGATTTTGTGCAAGAGGATGCATGTATTCCTTGCCATTATTCTAAAATTCATTCATGTAACTTCCCACAGATTTTGATATGAATAAAGCTAGCCCATTATTCATACACCTTGTCATGGTCTTTGTTATCAATCCTATCCAATTTTCTGCATTTGAAGTGTAATGTACCTATAATATAGATTAGTGAATGTCTTGATTCCTATTCTAGGTTGTAGAATATAACATTTTTGCAGAATCTGCATGTCTGTTGACAACAGTATTACTATTTGTAGTGAAATTCGTAGTAGTGATTTCCAAGTTAGCCTATGTATTGGACAGTGAATGATTTTGCAAAAATCATTAGGGTATGTCAAGTGAATGTGAGTTTGAACCTTTGAGAAATCTAAATCTTATTTGGCGTATCACCTTTCAAGTTTTATTCTTTTAGGTTATATTTAAAATTTCTCCCTTTCCTTTCCAAAAATCAAGAGAAAGCATTAGATTATTGATAGTCCAAATCCAATAGGAACTGACCTAGAATTCAGAGATTCCTTCTTATTCAAAGTCCACCCACAACTCAGGAAGGTTTCCATTGTTAGCATGAAATATTGCTATGCCCTAATGCCTGAGTTAGGGTGGTATTTTTTGGCCTTAACAATTCCAACATATCATTTTGTTAAGCTCATTATTTAGCTCATTCATACTAATTATAATTGCAATAAAAATAAACATACTAATGTAGACAACATCTCAAATCAGATTGCAACATGACAAGGTTCAACAAGCCTACTACTTTTATTTTCATTTTTATTATGAATGTATAATTTATTATTTAATATTTTTTTTGTGGGGGTGGAGCATGCGTCACTTTTCTCCATCATTAGATTACAATTCCTCTCATTACTTCTTCTTTTCTTAAAACAATTGGGAGTTCCCAGGAAAGACAATTGTACTCTATTATACCCTTTTTAGGCCAGGAAGGATAGTGGTTTTTGATCCACGCCTTCGATTTCCCACAATTCAAGTACTGCCTACATCATCATCATCTTTCTCACTTTGCAACTACTGTGCTTCTTGTCCATGGCCACTTCTTACATGACTAATTTATTCTCTGCTTTCTCCATTTCCCTACATGCTTCATCCTTGTCAGGTGGGCTCATGGATTGTTTTGGTAACAATTAAAGATAAACAAACTATATATGCTTTCTAATAATGCAATGTGACAAAATCCCTAAGTTGGCTAGGGCTAAGGTTCCAGTTTATATTGTAGCATTTTTTGCTTCATCCGATGAAACCACCTGCTCCATCGATAGACCCTACCCTGCAAGGGACAACTAAGTAGAGTTTTTCTTCAGTTTATGCCTTTTCCTTCTAGTTAAAAGTCTACCCTTTTGTGCTACACATGGTGATGAAATCCAAATTAATTATAACATGAAGGTTGCCCTTGGATGTTGTTCCAATTAAAAGGATCACAATCTAGTTATTTCTTATATCAGGCATCCATGTCCTCCACATTGTATGTTGTCGAGCAAGTTTTCCATTGTCAAACTTGGGAAATGCAAGATTTATGCCACAATATTTTCAGATTTGAAGTATAAAGATTCTATATATTGTCTAGTATATATATTCTCATACAGTTATGTTCTAGTATATATATGCTCTAGTATATAGTTATGTTCATATAGTTCTACTATATATGCTCTAGTATATAGTTATGTTCATACAATTGTACTATATATGCTCTAGTATATATGATCTGTATTTATGTTCTAGTACATATGGTGTTGTATATATGGTCATTATATATCCTCCAATATACTGCAATAATTTATAATTGAGATGCCAAAATATATACTCACCATATATATACTGAGTATATATATACTCAATATATATATATACTGAGTATATATATACTTAATATATATATATATATACTGAGTATATATATACTCAATATATATATATAATAAGTATATATATATATATATACTAACCTAAATGGAAGCAGACTGTTCTGCTAATGTGTTAACGCTTCCTCCTATTAACCTAGTTGATCATAACAAACCACAATCCAAATAATTCAATCACAAAGCTTTCTATCAATATCACCGTCAACCTGGTCACGACACTGAAAAATGTTTCTGCTTGAAATTTTCCATCCAAGACCTTATTGATCCCAATGCTATATCAGTTGAAGGTCTAAATGGTCAAGGAAACAGATCCGTAGCACCTCCTAATAATTTTTTTTAATTATATATTGATCATTTACCCTCTCATTCCACTAATACCGCTGAGTCTACCCAACCTTTTCCTTACTTCTCACATATTGTCTCATATGATGGTTAATCTACTGAAGCCAACAATGTGGTTCATCTTATTGATCAGACCAAATCCAAAACTAAACCCAAACTTGAACCTGAGATTCCCATTGCCTTTGATCCTAGTGAAATTATTAAGGCTCCTGATGGTCCTCTTTACATTGTTGTAAGATTTAATGACCTTCTTTCCCATGGTGTCCATATAGATCCCACTTGTATGATGAATGTTATAACTGAAGAACATCTTTTTACTAGAAAAATGCAACACAATATATATGAAAAATCTGATGTGATGATCCAAAATTGTAGTCGTTTCACTTAACCTACTCAAGGTTCCATTACCTTTCCCATAGAAGTTAGTGGTAAAGCCCTAGATGTTACCTTTGTTGTCATCCCAACTTCCAAGCAATTTCAAGTCAGACTTGGTCTTCCTCGGATCGCCTCCATGAAAGTTGTAGCCTCTCTTATCCATAGGTGTTTCAAATTTCCCCACAATGGAGAAATCATAACTATCAATCATAGTCTCTATGAGCCTTCAGTACCTCAAGATTCCTTTGACCTTGATGTATTTTGGCCTTACATATCTCAACCAACTCAACCTTGCAAATAAAATCTCTTCCAATCTTATCAAAAATACAAAATCCAAAAGATTTGTGAGCTTAGAAATCCTAAGGATATTCCTTCTCCTTGTTGTAGACCTAGAATTATTCCTACACCTCCTCTTTATGTTTCTGTTCCACCTCCTATATCCTACACACCTCTATCCATCCTATCTCTCAACCTAGTGAGGTTCCTTTAGTTCTCCCCCCAAAGGAAGAAAAGGACCCGATGTTGATTGATCCCAAACCAAATCAAAGCAAGACCAAACGTAACCATTATAGTCGTGATCATCACCATAAACATCATGCTAGAGACCATGAACATGCTTCCCAAAACATACCCTCCCCTAAAATACCAAATGATTCCATAATTCCATTTGATCAACCTATGCATACCCCAAGGGAGGAAGTTAATTTGAAAAAGATGAAATTGAACAAACATGATAATTCTATTCGTACCTTGGGTTCTATTGTAATTAGTTTAGATGAAGAAGATACTCCTAATGATGATGCTTTCAATGTTCCTAATTTAAATAATGATGATATTCATGCTAGTGAATTCTGATGACATGTATGAGCTTATTGATGTTAATCATGATTTGCCAACTATATTTTCAAAACAATTATCACTTAGTCCTAGTGACAAACATAGTGACGTAGCTTTACAACTTGGTCCTTGTTTGGAAATTGGTATCACTCTAATTGTCATGCTTGATGCTTCTCATCTTGTGTGCTTCCCACCTTCCTTAAATACTACAGACCAAGATGGGGGGCGGGTGATATGCTTGAATAGATCCTCTTGTATGGAAAATTCTTTGTGTTTTCTTGTCGTTATGTGCTTCCCCCGTGATGTGCTGCTTGTTATATGTTTTGTTTAGATTTCTTTAGATGACCCTTGTTTCTCTGTTGGCCCAAGGTGATAAAGGAATTGGCCTATCATGGAATTCCTCTATTTGTATCTTATTTCTTCTATATATTGTTACATGTTATGTTGTACATGTTCTATTGTTCATAAATGTGCCTCTATGCTCTCTGATTGGGGATGATGAAAATTGGTAGCTACCTACTCTTTTTGGTCTCTGTGATGTTGGTCCAAAAAGGGATCTTCTTTGTGACTCTTATGTGCCATTATTCCATTGTGCTTGTAGTTCTTCTACCTTGGGATAATGATGTCAACTCCTTTTGATATAATATACATGTATTATCATATGATCATAGTGACCGTTGAGTTAGTAGATCCCTTTTGTGCCCTCTTTTGTCATGTATTTTATTTCCCTTGGTTTTTCCTTTCTTAGAGGCATCTCATAGTGGAAATGTCTCCCCTAGATGCATGTACACTCTATTAAATCCATTTCTCCTGGTAAGGCATTTGCAATCGCTTTATTGTGGCGGCATACACTCTACTCATTGTTTCACACTTTGCACACACACACACACACACACACACACACACACACACACACACACACATTCTATGCTATCTTTTGTGGATCCTTAGACTGATCCTTCTTTCATTTGTTCCTTCGACTGACCTCTTTCGTTTGGTCCTTTGACTGATCATGCACACTTGGTCCTTTGACTGGCCACTTTTTAGATCCTTAGACCAACCCTCTTTGATGGGTTGACTAGAAACTATGTAGATTGCTAGACTTTCAATGCCATATTTTGCATCGCTTTTCCTTTCCATGATCCACAGTAAGGAAAAACCTTACTAGGCTAGTGCTCTCTCTCTCTCTCTCATATTGGTTTTGGATTTGATGAAGACTTAAGTCACTTGGGGGCTCGATGTTTCTTTGTCTCCTTGACCTTGATAGAACCATTCATATGAATTGATCTACTTTATTGTGAGCATGAGTTTTCCTTATACTCTTGCTCAAGTGGGGGATAAATGTACAGTCCTAAAAAGTTATCACCCAACACAAGTCGCTCTAATAAGGACCTATAGCCCCTCTTTGGTGATTTCAAGGTCTTTTTGATCATTTTGCTAGATCCTGACAACCTATAATTCAAATTGTGGCCTCTATTTGTCCTCCTGATGTCCTTGGCCAAATTTGGGATAAAATCCTAGGGTGCGCAACATCCAAGACATTATGAACCCTTGATTTTTGTCTCAGATTGGGCCTGGAGTTTGATATTGAGGTTTTTGATCATATTTTTCTCCGGTAGTTGGTTTTGCTTAGTTTTAGATCCCAAAATGAGGGGTTTAAGTATATAAACCCTATTTATCTCCTCAATTTGACATCTACTAGCATGTGCAAGCTATCTACTATCACATGCAAGAAATAAAATCGATCATAAGGCAATTATTGTGATTCAGGAGCTTTCAAGAAAGCTAGGTGTTTTCAAGATCTCAAGCCAAGGAATTATTCTCCATATTCTCAAGGAAATATTCTTCTGATGACATAGGTTTTTCCATTAGTATGCAAAGGGAAAACAATTCTTTGAGCCATCAGTTACACTACACCGAAAGATAGGTTTCAGTTCAGATCGAAAGTGCAACCCGAAAATGATACAGAGGAACTCGATAAGCAGGTTACACTATAAATTGACAGAGCAGTAAAGAGAGGAACTCGACAGAGAAAGGGAACCTGATAGACAATCTACAAAAGGAACATTGAAAGACTTTCAGAGAAACCCAAGCATCAAACACTGAAAGTCAGTTATATCCCGAGAAAAGTGGATTTGACTTCCACGTCAGATAAAACAGTTATGTTTTATATTTAGAGTGTTGATTTGATTCAAAACAAATTCTTGAGGGACAAGAAAGATAATTGTAATTGTTTTAATCAGTCTAACTGATTAAAAACATGTAAACTGGAAGATCAAGGTCAAGTTGTAAACCTTTGATCATAGAGTTATCTTTGTAATACGTGAAACTAAATTAGGTCAATCTATTGTATAAATAGATGTGTAATCATTCATTTCAGATGGATGTGAGGCTGATAGTAGCCAAGGAGCACATCTATCATGCATCAGACTGAAAGTTTCAAGAAATAGAACAATAAAAGATGAATTTGGTTATCAAGAACCAAGAATCAAGGCTACTGAGCAACATAGGTATTAATCAATCACATTAGGTGATACTTTGTACAAGTGATTTTTATGGACCTATAATCAACAATTGAAGAATGCATACACTCAAGTCAATGAGTATTTTTATCTACATTCTAACAAGTGTAGAAAATAGAAGAAATCCTTTCAAGAAAGGTGGATTTAACAATCCTTTGTAAATATCTTAACCATTGCACACTAAACAATGTTGCTAAAGCTCTTAACAGAGTAGACATTAACCAGTCTCCACATAATACTCCTAATAGGGTAGATCATCAGAAGTGATCAAATTGTAAGCCTTAACAAGCCCCTCCAATATGCAGATAGTGAAGTTTTTGTGGGTACCATCCCCACCACAGTTTTTACCTTCTAACATGGGTTTTCTGTGTTACCATATCTTGTGTTATGTGTCATTACATTTCATGAATCTTCTATGGATGTTTACATGTTTGTTAAGTTTATGAATTAATATAACTTACACAAAGATAGGATAGAATAGATGGTTGGTAATACAATGGATTACTAAATGGATAAAGGTTAAAAAGAGATAAAATTTCTAGAGGTATTGATTCACCCCTCCCCTCTCAGTACATACTTCTCATTATTTCCAACATCTTCAAGTTGGAGCAAGATTTTCTATCTCATGGTGGTGTATTAGTGGAGCTTTCAAACAAGAAAAGAATATATATATATCAAGCAATTGAAGCAAATCAAGATCTAGGAGTGGCATTCATAGATCCATGCACATGTGAAGGCATCCTTGATCCTACATCTCTTCTAAAAGGTCAATAATTACATACAAGCATACTTCATGGATTTGAGAGATATAAGCATCCATAAATGAGGGTAAGAACATTAACACGTTACTAAGCCTTTGTATTTACATTACATGATTTCACTTTCATATTCAAGGTTGATTCCTAAATAGGGGTTTGACCAAGGTAAAACCCTTTAGAAAACTCTTTTCCCCATTTTTATGTGTGTGGGAACAAACCAAGAAGCTATAACTGAAGATCCGAGCTCCACATACCCTGACACAAATTTGAATAATTGAAGAAAAAGTACTAGGTACAAGGAAACTCACTCATTTTAAAACTGAGTGTAGAAATTCTCACTCATTATGAACCCTTATAAACAAGTTCAAATTTATAGGACATAGAGAAGACATGTTTCAAAACCTAGATTTGGAAGTACGACTGATTTCAGGACTCCAACAGTCGAAAAAAAAACAACAGAACATCTCCTCCATTTCTTCAAGGTACACTTGTCTTAATTACATTTTCATTTCCTCACATATTTCATTACATATCATCCTACTTTTCAAATCAATAGTCCCTCTTTAAGGAAGCACCCAACATCTCGATTAGAGCTTGAATCCATATTTGAGCCTATTGGGGTGCTGACCTTCCTAATGAGAAATAAAGAATATTACATTTGAAAAGGGAGGTGTGATCTTGTCCCTATTTTGATGCTTCTCCCTTTCCCTATTACACAATACCAAAAGGGTTTATTCATATGGTGGTGACTATACAAGTAGCATCATATATTGTGATCAATCAAGGTAACACTAAATACCGTTACTGTAGATTAATAATACATCAACGAATCTATCTTCATGAGGGTCATCAAATGTGAGGTTAATATCAATAAATGTATACAATATGGTATAATCATCATCGATATGGATTAATACTAATAAATTATGCTAAAGGATGTGATTAATAAGATATATTAGATTGATTGATATGTTATGGAAGATATACAACCTCTTGAGAAGAGATAGGAGAAAGAATAGATATGTCTATTGAGAATATTTCATATCAAAGGCAAGATATATAAGCACATTCTTTTCCCCTCCATTCGACACCACCGATAGAGAGAATATTGAGTAAGAAGGCATCAAATCATCATAAGAAAACTCAAGATAGAGGATCAAATTAGAAGGAAAGAAGAAAGGACATACAATCATCTGCTATCTTTGAATCTCAGTCAACATA
>MU225253.1:199299-209501 GCA_018584345.1 Thuja plicata | reverse complement strand
TGTTGGCTTGTTTATGTATCAAATAAATACAAAAAACTACATACTATCACCTTAATTACATATGAGATTAAGTCCTTGTATACTTTATTTGCAATATGTACTTATGATGTTAAATTACATTTGCCAATGTAATCAATTAACCATATGGGGGATGGGAAGTAACTGTTATAAGGGGGAATGATGAGGCCTCACCAGGTACACCACCTCATGAAGCATGAGGCCAAGAGGGATGATAGTTTTCGCTCTTGGATCTAGGGTTGAGTTAAGGGCACTCTATTGTAATCCTTCCACTAACTCATATGGGATAAATATTGTGATAATTAAGGAAATGATCCTTAATAATATGAGGTGAGTAAGATAGAGTGATGGAGGGGAATGATGTAAAGGCCCCGTTAGGTACGCCAACCCCATGAAGCATGGGGCTAAGGGGGACAAATTTTCTGCTCTTAGACTTAGGACGAATAAGGGCACCTTAGCATGTCTTTCTTATCTCATTCCTCATTATGGTTAAGACAACGAGAGTTAAGTGCTCTAAGTATGTTTCTTCCATAATCTTAAATATGTATTATATTACATTGCCTAATCTCTAGGTTAGGATTGTATATCTCTTTGTATTATCAATTTGAAAAGCTTAAGACTGGATTATATTACATTAACAATATACTCTCTCTCTCTCTCTATATATATATCTATAATCTACTTGTTCCTTATTTGGTGATTGCAGGATTTACATTCAAAGCCTAATGGGCGCAATATCTTACTTAGTGTACCATCCTAAAGAGTTAGCACCCATTATTGGATGTCTTTTAGGACCTACTAGACCCCATTTTAGTGATTCCTATATCCAAAGGTCTTTTTTCTTGATTTCTTGCATCTTTCATGTTCTTTCCCCGAGACTTTTCACACTGCTTAAACCCTAAATTCACTTTGGAATTAACCCCTCTCGGACTAGGCCGACCTGGCCAAGTTGGCCTTTTCCTTGGGGGTTGGTTTTAAGCGGGCTCTAGGCCCAATGCAGGGGTGTTTTATTTCCTGATCTCAATGTGGTCGGCCTAGCATTACTGAGTCCCAAAATGAGTATAAAAGGGGCTCTTCTCCTCTCATTTTGACATCAATTATTTATGTAAGATATCCATGAATATCCATAACATTCATGAGAAAAAATATCTTTCAAGTGCAAGCAATAAGGCATTCAAGTTGTGCAATTGAAGTGATGGACTCAATATTTGAAGGCAAACATTTCATTGAAGATATCCAAGTCTCCATCTCTCCAAGTCTTCTTCCATTCAAACAAAGACAATCTTCCCTCCTTGATGCAAGTTTCTCTCCCATGGTGACCTAGTGGAGGAATTCTCAAGCAAGCAAGATCCATTCCTCTTCTCCATTCATGATTTCAAGCATACACTCATTGAAGATCTAGGATTGACAAGTGTAGATCCATTGCACTTGTGAAGGCATCCTTGATTCTACATCTTCCAAGCATACAAGCATCCTTGTGGAGTTGACTGATTTCTACATCCATCCATGAGGTTTTCCATGCAAGGAAAATCTGACATTTATATTGTTTATGAAATTTCCTTATTTCATTTCAAGGTCGATTCCTATACAGGGGCTTGAACATGGCAAGCCCCTTTCCATCAACCTTTTTCCCTTTTTTCTTGTGTGCATGAATAGGTTTTTCATGTTTTGGATCCATAATTTCAGAGTTGCGGGACATGTGATTGATCTGCTATAGATTGCACCCACTTTTGTGCCTCTAAGACAAGGTCAACTTTCTTAGACAAGGTTGACTTGGGTTGACATTGTCCTGAGGGTCTCCAAATTTCACAATTAGAATTGACAGGTCTCAGAGTTCTAGATTCAGAACAGTTTCTAACTTTGATAGTCATTTCCAGATTTGAAGTTTGTTCCTCCTTTCCTAGCTTTTAAGGTGAGTTCATTATTCTTCCTTTCATCTTGCATTTCCTTTTATGCATCAACTCTGATATCATATTCAGTTAGTAATCATTTCGTTTATCATAGTTTTCATTCCTTTCATAATCTTGCATATCAATCTTAACAATAAAGGAATTCATCTTTAAACTCCATTTTCAAGTCTAGATCTAGTATTAACATCACTTCTTGGGCTTTGCTAATCTGATTTGGGTTTGAGATTGAAGCCTTTAGAGGTATTCCCAATGTAACATAGGATAACTACACATTCCCCCCAAAACATTTTAGATTTGGTGAGCCATATAGCCTATCCTAGCCTACTCGGTTCACCATTTCTTATGTTACACTCAGTAAGACACCTCTCTAACCCTAATTATTGCAATTGTGTTTGTAGGGTATAAACTAGGGAAAATTCTAGAAGGAGACATTACATTTATCTCTCTTAGGCTCTTCACTTTCCTTCCCTTTATTTGTTTTCTCCTGTTGGGCTTGCACCTACTCAGGTGTTGTCTCTTTCCGTTGCGTAGGAGGCAATTTTGAGAGATTTTCTTCTTGAGGAGTTGTCAGAATCTACAATTTAGCCATATCGCCTTCTCCTTCATCTCCTATATCCATTTCTCCTAACATTGCTTGCAAATCAACTTAATTTTCTATATTCTCCTTATGGGGCTTCAATGCTTGTTATATGTGGTATATCACCTTGGAAGAACTCATAAAGAGAGGCCAAAAGTTCATATCCTATAGGGAGCAAGGTTTATAAATCTCCTTTGTAGCACATTATCATATGACTATGAGAGAAATTTGTGCAGTCTTTAGATCAACAATTCTGGTCACAAGGATGTGAAGCTGCTTGGAGCTTGTGACTTATAAAGCCAATCCAAAATAAATCGTCCTTCCAAAATTTCAAATCTAAGTTGTCGATAGAAAAGGTCTTGTCTCACAACCATTGGCCTCTAATCTTCTCATAAAATTTTGCTGTGTGACAAATTAAAAAATATACCCAAGCATAAAATAGCAGATCAACAAATGAGATTTAGAATTCCAGTGGTTAAGCGTCAATTGGGATTTGAGGTTTTGAAGTCATTGCATTGACCCTTTACATCCGACAAATTTATGTAGCACTATACCTATTTTTATTTTATATCATTAAGAAAGATATCTCCTACCTAATAAGTAGAAGATATTTTCCACAAGAAGTCAAATTATTGTATTGCTAAGTGTGTAATTTTTGAGTCAAACTCATTGATCCATATTTCATGAGCAATGTTTCACAAGAACCCATCTCTCATGAGAATGAATGAAACATTTAGAGTGTCCAAATGTTGCATTCATTCTCATAAGAAATGAGTTCTTATAAATTAGTACTTATGAAACATGAGTATTAGGCTAAAAACTATAAAGTTGAATCCTGATACCAATATCAAGATAATTCCAACCTATTCAGTAGGTAGGTAGTACTCAAAGAGAGACAATCTTGGACGCTTAGTTAAAAGAGGTTCAAATCCTCTAGACGAAAATTTTAGTTTGTTCAGGAAATTATGTCCTGCTTGATTATCGACGTTATCTATGGAATTTTATCGATCTTTTCACTGTATAGGATTGCAAAACTTTGGTAGGAGGAAAGTAGTGTTTGGTATAACATTAGAACAACAAATTTAATTGGATCTAATGCATCTGAAATTAGTGCCTTCCCTGAGGTTTGTGTTTGGCAAGACAAACAGAGGCAGAGGCAGATTGGTCTGTGCTTTATTACCATATCTTAGTGGGTTGCGGTGTTTCCTGATCAGTTCAGGCATCGGACAGATTGGTCTGTGCTTTATTACCATCCAGTTTGGTTAAATTTGTTTTTCTACTTGACAACTATTTACCACTTCATGTGCACGAAGTGATACATTGGTAGAGCTGCTTCCTGCAAGCAAATGGGTTATGTTTAAAAGGATCCGATTGAGAATGACACGGTGATGTTTAAGGGGATCTTGATTGAGGACGCGAAGTCGCACACAATGAATTTTGAATGCTGCATCAAATATTCTAAAAATTGCTTAACTGGGTCTTGTGTAAATAGAACTGATTGAGAAGGATCCGGAAAGTTTGTAAGCAGTCACACATACAATGAATAATGATTGCTGGGAAAAGTTTAAGCGCTCACCCTCACATTGAATTGTGATTTCTGGGTAATGTTTAAACAAGTACTGGAAGTCTCAGGCAGCCACACATGTCGAAGTGAATTAATCACAAGTATTTCCTCCGAGATTGAGGCCTGGGATTGCTGCAAGACTAAAATAAATTTAAATTATCTTCCCGAAGGTATTAAATTACTTTGCATCCCATTGTACCAAACTTTGCTGGCATATTCCGCAGCCACCTAGACATTATGGAAACCCAAAAATGCTTGAAATTACAATGCCTGGAGTAAGACCTTCAGATCTTTGCTTTTTGAATATCAGAATAGTTGCATTCTTTGAAGCAGAAACTAATCAAACCTGACAATTGGAAAACTTAAAAACATAAAGATGAAATTAAAGCCCTAAATCTGCAACAGACTAGAAAATGAAACAAAACCATTAGAAATTTAAGCAGTTTTTCAGAAAGATTACAGTGAAATAAAGTTAAGATTTTGTAAATTTTTGTGCACTTATAAAATTTGAAGATGTAATTAAATGAAATTTGCCATGCAGCTTTGCAATTAGTGTAATGACCGAATTGGCAGTTAAAATTACAAGTCATTAAAGCACTGTGGTGTTAACCATATATTTATCCACCTTATCCCTGATCACCCACAAGAACTTGCACAAAATTGAAAATATTGTTTTTAATGTGGGAATCCGAAATCATGTACAATAACAAGGTACGGAAATAATAGAACTGTTTTCCTTGTCAGTTTTCCCCTCAACAAGAGAAGACCTCCAAGAAATTGGGGATATCAGAAGAATGTTTCTGAATTTAAAACTTTGATATATGCATTACAAATTACAAGGGTGAACTTTTTACGTGTTGGCTCGCTGCAATAAGATTTAGCTGGGATGAAATTTGTAGCATGCTTTGTATCCAGTATCTATAGTATCATTTGTATGCAACAAAGAGAATGTATTTGATTACTTGCAAGGGATGTGATATCTCTGGAAGCTTCCACTTTGTGAAGTCAATCTTCAAGCTAAGTAAATTGTACTTAAATCATTTTGTATTATGGAATATTATGATGTGAAACAAAATAAAACAGTACACCTAGGCATAAAATAGTAGATGAACATTGAGATCTCGAGTGCTAGTGCTCAACCATCTCTTGGGATTCAAGGTCATTGCGTTGCCCTTCACATGAGATGAATATATGTCAAGGTTTATGTGGCAATACACATAAATCCATTTCATATTATTAAGAAAGATAGCCCCTTCCTGATTCAGCAAGGGGTTAGTACTTGGAAGAGAGAATCACCAAAGCTTATTTAACAGACATTCAAATTCTTTGGAAGAAAATTTTAGTGTTATTGTTTCTGAAAAATAGGACTACTAACTTCATCAGACTCAGTATGTCCTATGATATAGCAGTCTTGTCAGTACGAAGATAATCTTTAGGCAGATAAAGATAATTTGATTCCACCCGATTAAAAATCTCCTTGCTCCAAAATGTACGAAATACTCTGTTTATTGAGGAATTTATCTTCTGCTTCTGAGTATCAGCTTCATCTGATGGAATCCTACCGATCTTTCCACTGTATCTAGCATTGAAAATTGTGTTCGGTATAACATTTAAACAGCTTTTTGATGCATTTGAAATCAGTGCCTGAACTGAGGTTTGTCCATGGCCCAGTGTTTGTAATAGTTGATGTCTGTTAACTAATCTTTGGTGTTTTTCTCTCTTCAAGGCCTAGAAATTCTTTCAATACTGAAATAAACAAGGAACATTTCTTCCCAGAGGTTTTAAATTTATTCTGCTTCCCATGGTACCAAACTTTGCGTGATGACTAAGACCTTACTCTCTTTGCTTTTTAGATATTAGCATCAATTCAGAATAGGTGCATTCTTTGAAGCATAAAGAAGCGAAACTGACAATTGGAAAAACTCAAAAACATAAAGATGAATCCAAAGCATTAGAATAAATATGCAACAGGCTAGAAACTGAAACAAAACTATTAGAAATTTAAGCAGTTGTTGAGAGCGATTGCAACAAAATAAAGTTTAGTCTATAAATTATTGTGAAATAATAAATAGATCTCTTTCATTAAAAAAGTATAAGTAATCTATAAAGAATCAAGATGAAATTACATGATTCTTTTTCCTGACATGCAGCTTCATGTGTAGTGTAATGACAGAATTAGCATTCAAGATATCAAAAACCATTAATGAAGCACTGTGTTGTCAACTCTTTACTCCTAAGATTTGCACAAAATTTTAAAAAATGTTCTTTTTAATTTCGGTATTCAATGTCACGTACAATAATACGGTATGACAAACGAAAATTGTTTCCCTGTCATGTAGTTTCTCCTTCAACCAAAGAAGGCCCCTAACAAAATTGGGAAAAGAAGGCTGTTTGTAAACTTAAACTTTGACATATACATTACAAATTTACATATATATACATTACAAATTTCTACAATTTAGAAGTGAAACCTACAGTATGCTCAATATACAGGAGAATTGCTCTAGCCTGCTCCATATGCCGGAGAATTGTCAATAAAGTTGAACTTGTACACATTAAACATTCTTTCAATTTTGAAGTGAAACCTACAGTATGCTCCATCTCCAGGAACTAAGAAAGAGAGTACGGTGATTTTAAAGAGAATACGGTGATTAATTAACAGGATATGCAGTTGCTTGATGTTTCTCAATCATCAAGCCAATCCAGAGTAAATTGTGCTTCAACAATTTCAACTCTAAGATCAGGGATAGAAGAGGCCTTAACTCTCAACCACTGTTGCCCAATCTTCTCATCACAGATGACATGTTTCAGAGAGTTTAGTCCACAAACACTTCTAGGCAACCTCCTCAAACGAGAACACTCTCTCATGTCAAACTCTTTCAACTTCTTGAGCTGACCTATTTCCTCTGGAAGTTCTTTCAAGCCCTCGCACAGTGAAATGTCTAGAAATTCCATCTGCCCAAGTTTTCCAACTGATGCAGGAAGCTCTTTCAAGCCCGGTAATGCTGATAATCTTAACATTCTTAGAGAACTCAGATTTCCAAGATCATATGGCAACTTTTCAACCAGATGGCAGTTGGCAATAGACCATATGCGAGCAGAAGGCATATGACAGATGTCAAGTGGCCATTCCTCCAAATCGCTGCAGTGGTCCAGGTTAAATTCTTGTAGATTGGTGTTGCTGAATGTGGAAATATTTCCAAACCCTTCACATAAACTTAGAGAGAGTTTGTCTAGTTTTTGTATTACTTTAATCTGTTTTAAAATAGAGGGCGCATCCAACTTCTCCAAGCGAACACTCCTGAGCTGAGTGAGTGAAGATAGGGCATCTAAACCTTTAATTGTGGTCCTCTTTGAACTCAAATTACACAACATTACAAATTTCAGTTTCTTCATGGTTTTAAGAAATGGTGGTAGAAAGTATTCGCTTGCAGAAAAGTGTACCACCAGAATCTCTGTCTCTGGAAAATCCATCTCATACCACTGATTTTCAGCCATAGAGCCTGCAATAGATCCATCATATATACAATTGAATTAGAACATCTTTTAGTGGTCAAGAATACCAGAAGTTAACGTAAAGAATTTATATCAAAGATATTGCTGTTTCAATAGTATCATTATTCATAATTGACAAAACACAAAAGCTAAGACATTTTAATGGTTCAAATAGCTTGCTGTTTTTACCACTCAACAAGTCAGAATATTTGGGCTGAATCGCCTACCTGTGTGAATAGAGACAATTTGAGCATCAAATGGTCTATCATTATGCATCTCCCACTCCCCTGGCAAGCTCAGCTCCTTCCTGGGCATGAATAATCTCTTTCTATGGACTATACTGTCCTGGCTTCCCAAATATATGGCCAAATCTCGCATTGCATCATGCTGGGAAAAGTACAGCTCAGAGGCATTTCCATAGGAGATTGTTGCTTGGCTTCTGATATTACGAGACACAATATTAGCTCAATGTTTGAAAACAAAATGATAGCAAGAAATTTAAGATATATAAAGCTAGGCAAATACCCTGGGCTGCTGATTAAATTCAAGAGATTTTTGCTTGCAAGTTCCAATAACATGATAAAGGCATCTTGCCACTCCAGCTTCCGAACATAAACCCAAATGCCTAGCAGTGCATCAGCAAAGATTTTCTTGTTCTCTGGAAATATGGCTAAATCTAAGAAGCATTCCCTCCCAACATCATCCAAGAAATCAATACTGGTCTCCAAGCATCTAAAAAGCCCTTCTTTGTGATAACTGGATATGGACTGCCCCTGCGAAAGCTTATTCTTTGCATTCAACCAGGCCATATGAGATTCCCCATTCAAAGAGCTCCCAATCACCTTTAGAGCAAGGGGTAAGCCCTTACATTCAGCTTGCACCTGCCATTCATTAAGATTGATATTTTTATTAGTGTCCAAAGGAAGCTCTGTAAAAGATGAAAATAAAGAAAATAATATGTTATACGATTTCAGCCATATTTTTGTGATTTAACTACATAAATAACTTCCTTCAAGAACTAGTCTAATAGAACATTCAATAACTGCAAGTTCTTAAAGCAAAAACACAAATAAGCATAAAATTCATTTTACTTTTATTGTTGGCCTTATTTGATTCTATAAGAAGCTTTAGGCTTTTTCATATTTTTAGTTTCAAGGTAAGAAAAGACTATACCTCCATGACTAGATTTGCATCTGCTGTACTTGGAATTGATGTCTGTCCAAAAGAAGAGAAGCAGAAAAGTGAGAGAGCATCCTTGTGGCCCAACAATGGCAACTGATACAGTTTAGTACAGGGGTTTTGGGGGATCGTAGAACTGTCTCTGGTTGTGACAACAGTCTTGTACCCTGGCGCTTCAAATAGTAGTTTCTCCAAATGAGCCCTGGACCAGACATCATCCAATATCATCAGGGTTCGCTTGGATTGAGTAGAAAGCTGCTGCTTTAGCTGTATGCGTGCATCTTCTACATTCTGAAACTCGGGCTTCTTCCTTCCAACGATCTTCTCCCACATTGTCTCTATAATTTCCTGCAGATTTGGAGACTGTGAAACAGTGATGAAATGTACATTTCCAAAATAACTAATATAAGCACAAGAAAATTTTGATGCCTCTCCTTTATGCATGGGATATAGCCGACCTTTTAACACCACCTTCAAATTTATTGTTTATGATTTGCAGAGAGTTCTAATCTCAAACATCTTCAATGGTTGTGTGGCTTCTGTCATATCCTCAACGCAACCTTGCGGACAACCATTTCAAACTAACCTTGCAGGTACTTTGTATTTCAATATTCTACAATCTCTATAGGATTCTTTCATAGTTGGAAACCACTGATAGGTTCTTCATCTCGCACAAAAATTCATACTATTTGATCACTTAAGCACAAAATCCATTATATCTTTGATACCAAATGCAAGCACAGAGAAAGAGGATCAAATGTGATTCAATAATTGATTAGCCTGCAATATGCAAGATATATAAGTTACCACTGAACATTTGAGAAATAGAAACAAGTTGAAGTAGTTGAGAAATAGAAATGGTAGAGTGAGAAGTCATTGATAAACAAAATACAATGCAAAAACTATTAGTCCTAAGAGATCAAATTACTGAGACGAGGGGGGTGAATAAATAATAAACCAATTGAACTAATTTTAAACCTTATTGTAGCATTCACAAGATTAGTTCTTAATATCAGGGTGATCCCACAAAGCTATGTCCCACTTTTTGGGACGAAGGATTTCGGACTTCCTTCAAAAAAATAAAAATTTGATGGCTTCGCGCGAAGTGGCTGATAGTCTTCGTGCGAAGTATCCTACGTGGGTGACTTCGCGTGAAGTACCCCACGTAGGGTACTTCGTGCGAAGCCATTTTTCACTGAAATTTGTATTAAATTCTGACTACCCATTTCATTTTTACTATTCACTTTTGGAGATTTTGTGGACCCGGGGCTTAGAGCGAACGAGTGACGACAGTACGACGTCAGCAGCTCCCGAGCTTCTTCGATCTCTTGACATTGTTACTAGTACCAGGTACACACATTTTTCTCATTTTTTATTGTAAATTGTATGTTTTATATTTATTTTAGTTAATTATTTGTTTTAAATAATATTTAGTTTGTAGAAATGTTAGAAAATGATA
>MU225253.1:176602-190703 GCA_018584345.1 Thuja plicata | reverse complement strand
TTGATCTCTATTCCAAAAATGCAATTGTAAAAATTGAACAATAATAGAAAAAGTGAATTTACTTGCTGCAATTCGGTGAAAAATTAGAAATAAAAAACTTTACTTTTATACCATTCCAAATTTTTCATAAAAAAAATTTTCAACAAAGCCGACCTAGTTCGCGCGAAGTGCCCAGGATAAAAATCCAGCAGGATGATTTTTGCCAAAATTTTCACACAAGGGACTTCGTGCAAAGGGTCTTCACGTGAAGCATCTTAGGACCCTTTGCGCGAAGGGGGTCTTCGCTCGAAGACCCCAAAAATAAAAATTTCTTGTAAGAAAAAACAATTCATAAAATTTGGTCTTTGAAGGCCTGCAACAGGGACCAAACCAAATGTTTTCCTCAAATAGATGATACCAAATGGTGCGATTCGGAACAAGCTTTCTAATGAATATAATTTTCATACATATTGAGTTTGTTATGACTTTCAAATATTACTTTAACTAAACATAGGTTGTTTGGCAACTCAACAACCTGTCTCTTCAAGGCTTCGAAAAAAATACTAAATTACAAAAAAAAATATATGAAAAATATGTAGGAAAAAGGTATTTGTGTCACCTTTCTATTAAAAAAAAAATTGAATTTTGATATATTCATTTCAAGTTATGGTGATCAAAGTGACCTTATGTCTAAATTACAGTTACTGTCACTTTAGAACTCAATAAAATATGAAATATTGACCCAAAATGAATGAAACCAATTACATCCTCTGGATATTGAAGTTACAAATATAATTTCAAAAGAATTACATCGTTATCATATTTTAAAAAAAAGTTATGTTGATCAAAGTGACAGTCACTTCTTAAAATCATAGTTTTTTTACAAGAACCACTTTTCGAAGGAGAAAGAAAAATGAATTTTAATGAATTTTTTTTTTTTTAATATATTTAGAAACTAGAAAGAAAATTATAAAATACCCTAGTTTACATCATCTTCAAATTCCTTATAGTTTTCCGGCAATAGGTGTTCGAAAATGAAGTTTTTTCTCAAAATGTTGATCTCTGTGTCAAAGTTGGCCAAAAAGTGGGACACACTATTGTGGGATCACCCATCAGCAAATGAAGACTTCAAATGCATAAGCACATCTACAAAGAAATGAAACACTTTAAACAAAGATTTTTCTCATGGAACCCCAATTTGGGAAAAACCATGGTGGGAATTAGTACCCAAAAAGTTTTGTATTCTTCTGAAGTACGTCCTCTGAAGAGCTTAACCCTGTTAGGAGTTTACAAAGGCACTGTTATGTGCCACTCGGTTAAGGGATTTACCTCTAGCTCTATTATGAGTAGCCTTGTTAGAGCACTTAAGACACAAGATAATGTGTCACCCTGTTAAAGGATTTGAAATAAAATACTTGTTAGGATCCACCCAGCTAAGGGAATTTAACTGCTGCAACTATTAGGGAACAACAGGTAGAATGAATTGTAAATAGCAACACCTTTGCTTGATCAGATCCACTGTTATCTCTTCTCTTTAGACTAAAATTTACCCTGTCTTGATTGCACCTTCCCACACACATTGTCTATCCATGATCAACAACCAATTCTTGAACAACCTTATCAGATATATATTGTTCATGAAACCCTAGAGCCTTCCACTACCTTAATGTTGCCCTAAACGTATTACAATTTGAATTTCAAACTTCCTGTTCAAACACAACACACTAATAAAAAATTCTTGATGCGAAAAATAATTTCCTATGCCGTGTCGATCCACACTTAGATTTACTTATGAATTCATGAAGAATATTCAAACACATTTTGACCCAACAAACCCTTCTTCTAGAATCTTCATGAAATGCTAGCATCGAACACTAAAATGCCAAATCATCACCTCTAATCATTAGGACATGTCACCACATCATGACTAACACAACTTTATTCACTACTACTATACCGGTCACCGATTCTAGATCTATTAGATCAGTATCTCAAGAACATAAGCTCTTTATCTTGAAACCACTTCTGTAACTATGATACCTTATCACCGGTCATCCAAATAAGTTGTAGTTGCAACTATAGCTTCTATATACTGTCAATAACCTTATCCCATGACCGTGCAACAACATGTCACATCATAGGTTTGAAAAACCAATCAAATCACGTATCGCCTGTCACTGACTGTTCTAGTAGTTGCACTATCAACCTTCATCTGATCATAACTTGTTTATCGATATACATCAACAGTAGTGGTCATACATTTGAAATTTAGAGACATCCCCAAGTTTCTCATAAGGATTTCTACAACTGAAACTCATCGCAACACTTTGTTCATCATACTTATATTTAGCGACATACTAGGAACTCCAGGTCAATACTTGTTATCAATGACAACACAATAACTGATCATCATGCAATCAAATCTGTATCATGAAAAACCAAGAAATTACTTACCATTATTGCATCAGTTATGTCAACAATCTCCTCATTTGGCATTGATGACAATACAAAAAATCATCTTCTTACTTTCTCAATCAGCTATATTCCTTAGAGACAAAATGGTTTCCACTTCTATCCATCTTTTGTCACCTTATCTTCATCTTCAAAAATTTGTTGAACTTCTTTCCATTACCATCCACTGCGTTATGTGTCTTTCACTTTCTCTCCTCCTATGTCTTTCACTTTCTCTCCTCCCGTTCTCTACTCCTTATTTTATCTCCCCCTTTGACAACAATGCCAAAGGTGTCAATCAATCAGACTGACCATGTTTCTGAAATTGTCTTCCTCTTCACTACACTGACTGCTTCCCCTAAGGAGTAATCCCACAACATCAATCAAATAATAAGATATTTAATAAATATGATTTCCACCACTACAACATTTGGGGTCAAATTTTGATGCCAATTTGCGATGGCACTACCATTTGTGTGTGATTTTTGTATTTTTTTTCTAGTGGCCCCGATGTTGTCGTAATAGTGATGATACCATCGTAATTTTGACACCTGCATGATTATAAACAAAAGAAAAAGAAAAAGAAAGGCTCATTTCTAATTTTCGTGATCGCATACCATTGTGCGCAAAGAGGGCCCTAACTGTGGAAGATTTGAATCTTGGTATATGACAGCCACGACTTGAGGTAGGCATTTGAGCTTTGTCTTCTCATTAATTAAATTTCATTTTGATGGAATTTGTTGATTTTATGGCACAATATGAATGTTAATACTGGCATTGTTTACATCTTTGCATTTGGAATGCTTGATGACCCGCGAGCTTTGAGAGCTAGGGCATTGTTGCTATTACCTTCAAGGCATTGTGTGAAGCGTTTGATCTCTCTTTATTTGTTTTGATGTTGATATTCACTATGTGGTACTCCCCGTTTATGATCATCTCATGAGGAAATGTCTTGATGGCTCACAAGCTGCAAGCTAGGGCATCATGCATTTTTTATGAGCTCACTGTTTAATGTTAGCATTGTTTACATCTTTGCATTTGGAATGCCTGAAGAACCACATGCTTTGAGAGCTAGGGCATCATTGCTATTACCTTTAAGGCATTGTATGAAGTGTTTGATCTCTCTCTCTTTTTTTTTTTCTGTTGATACTCACTATGTGGTACTCCCTGTTTATGATCATTTCATGAGGAACAACATGGTATCTTCTTTCCTTTCTGCAACATTCTTCTGAGTGCACATGTCTTGTGGCATGGTTTTTCTTTTAGAAGTGTATGGCTTGACTATGCACATGCATAATTGTAGATGAGGATCAGTAATAGGATTCCATTCATTGCTTAAATATTTTTGATCTAACCCCATCTCTTTTTTCTTTGCAGGTTCTGGATCATGTACAGGAGTACACTAGATTCATACCCGGGTCAAAAATTCATCACTTCAGGCAATGTATGGTACCCTTATTATTTATGTTCATCCTCTTATGTATGCCTGTACTCTTGCATATTCTTCTGAAAGTTGGCTATTCTCACAACAGCCCAGATGATATTATCTTTGAGTTCCTTTCCTTGTATAGTATATACAAGTTATTTGGCATATATATACATGTAATCTTTAGATGCAAAAATTTATTTTCCTTTACATGTATCTTTTCATGAAATGAACATAAATTAAACAAGATCATCTAATAATGCAAACTAGGGTACTGTAGTCACTCATCTAGTAATTAGGTTACCAATGTAAAATGAGGTAACTATTGTATATATATCAAACCATGAAGATGATGCTTAGGAGACAAAGGAGCTAGAGGAATATGTGAAAGATCTAAATGCTACTAAAAACAAGTTGAAGAGTTATTACTGCTTCAAATTAGAAGGGCTGAAATAAAGAGTATGATATAACTTCAAAGTAAAATTTAAGTACCAACTAAAGGAACTATAATATAGTGCCATGAAGGAGACATCACAGTGACCAAACCAAACATAAAAAATTAAATGATCAACGTGTCATCATTTTCACTATGTCATAGTAGCACAGCAGAGAGACCCATGTAAAACGATACAGTAAATTTATAAGCCATCAATACTAATCAATGTATAAAGTGATGGAATAATATATAGGGTATGTGCAAGATCACGAGGGGCCAAAAAATGGCGATGTGAAAAAAATCTACTTTTCACTCGTCCAAAAGTGCATGAAAGCGCTTGTTGACTTTTTAGTAGGCCTGGGTGTCAGTACACTAGACAAACCTGACACCAAAGCACAAACCTAATCGAATACTATCTCTTTACTGCGAACTTTCAAATATGAAATTTCAAACTTGTCGCTGGTTATTGCAATAACTTCTACTTTCTCTCTTTGAAAGGTTCTAAGGCACAACTCAGGCATTTATGTGGGGCAATGAATTTGATTTCTCAGAAGACCAGGATTCTTGCCATGCAAGACACGTCAATGGATACATATTAGTGTTGGCCACTTGAAGAGATGAGGTAGATCAAAAACTCTATTACAAAAAAATGGAAAAACGGCCACTTGCCGTGGTAATAGCCGTTGGTTTAATATACATAAATTGTAAACCCTTGGTTTTAAACGACGGATTTGTTTTCTTCGAACAAGAACAGTGTTGGATAAGATCAGATATCTTGCGTTGAACTTTCAATCACAAGATAGATGGAGAATAATTTATTTGAAAATATGTTTTGTGTGAAACTTGGAAACAAAATTGTGGATAAAGAAAAGACTATTCGCCGCGTCTTATCGCTCCAGCACAGAATTGTGGATAATGAAAAGACTATTCACCGCGTCTTATCGCTCCACCTATTCTATGCAACCGTCACGTTTCTAAAGCGTTGCCAGATTCGTAACTGCCTCGCAACGACACAACGGTCACAATGAATAATATTCATACATTACTCAAAGATTTTGACCCATTGGTATTACTTTCTTTTAAACCTGTTAACTTCCCTTTCTTTGTTGACTTTTTTTTTTTTTTTTTCCTCTAATTTATACTTTATGCCTTTATGTCCACTTGGGGATTCTTTCACCTCTAGCTCCTATGCTTTCTTGTATGGAACCTTTTCCCACTTAATTAGATATTTCACCATTTTCACCTTTTCCCACTTAATTAAATATTTCACCATTTTCACTTAGACATAATGTCTATTCTTCTCGTTGTCACTTTCATTATTTTCAAAGATAATTTTCATGAAAATTATATTTATTATGTCTATTTAAAATGTGTGAAATATGCTACCTATTACATGATAGGTTTTAATGGAGCATTTATTTCAAAGAGAGTGTAAGATGTTAGAGCTACTGGTCATTTGGACCATCCAGGAATTGAACCTAGGAGGTTGCTTTGGTGAGGGTCTCTCTTGAGGCTGTTAATGATGTTGTTGCTTCCGGAGTATGTGGTTGAACCTCATCAGAGATGTTGAATATGACTAACACAAATTTTTTTATATTAGTCTTATTGAACTTCTTTTGTTCATCAACATCATTGGTATGTTTTATGGTACTTGTAACAATTTCCCATAACTTTTCAAACTAAAGAATTGTGGGCATCTTGCTCTTCCATGTGGCATAATTAGACCCTTTGAGAAGTCACGTATTTGAAAGAAGTATCTTTGGAGCAGACATGATAATACCAACAGAAAAGGCACTTTGAAATTAAAAAAAGAGATTTTTTTATTAAGAGTATGATTATATTCTCATTTTATCGGGACACACCCTTTTATGAACACCGAGAAACATTAAGATGAGCTCAATAGACTTATGTAGTGAGGCAAGGATGCTTATATTATTAAGAGTATGATTATATGATTTTTTTATTAAGAGTATGATTATATTCTCATTTTATCGGGACACACCCTTTTATGAACACCGAGAAACATTAAGATGAGCTCAATAGACTTATGTAGTGAGGCAAGGATGCTTATATTGGTGTTCTACCTTTCCTTCATCAACAAACATCATAGCCTTTTTCAAGTTGTACACATATCTTCATTGCTTGGTAGTGGATGTCAAAAGGAAAATATTCTAAGAGTCCTTGTTAATTCAATTCATCAAGTCACCATGGGGGGCTTCACTTAGTGAACCTAAATCATAGCACGTGCGTTCATGACATACTAAAGAATTTCCCTATTTTACAAAAAGATATTGCCCCAAACTCCTTTTTGTCACCCCCCTCCAATAGCCATCCAGTACCCATCTAGTACCCCCACCCTCCCCAGAAAACCCCCTCCCCTTTATTTAGGCAATATATTGCCCCCCTTTTTTGCCCATTTTAAACCTCCCAATATGAACACACATAGTATTGTATTGCCCCTTCAATAAAGACCCCATGTAAGTCACAAATTTCCAATGTTTTGGAGAGCATCAAACATGACAAAGTAGAAACTGGTGCTATCACAGACTGCACATTGTGCTCCATGATTTCTCACCATGTCACTGACATCATCTGGCATGCTTGACATTCATTTGTCTTTGCAATATTGTCCACTATGAAAGAAAAAATGTCTTCTTCCAAGGTAGACTGTACACTGTATTGTTGATCTTATAGATTATTGGCATCAACCTCTTAACATATATTTCCATTCATAGATGCTAGACATTAACCCCAAAATGTCAAACTTCGGTTGAAACTTCAAAGCATCAATGTCCAGGTTCAACACTTACCTCTCCATCGTGCTTACTAGTGCACAAGAAACTTTTGATGCCTCTCCTTTATGCTTGGGATATAACAACCTTTCAACACCACCTTCAAATTTATTATTTATGGTCTGCAAAGAGTTCTACCCTCAAACATCTTCAGTGGTTTTGTGGCTTCTGTCATATCCTCAATGCAACCTTGCAGACAAAAAATTCAAACTAACCTTGCAGGCTCTTTGTGTTTCAATATTCTACAATCTCTACAGAATTCTTTCATAGTTGGAAACCACTCATAGGCTCTTCATCTCCCACAAAACTTCATACTATTTCATCACATAAGCACAAAATCCATTATATTTTTGATACCAAATGCAAGCACAGAGAAGGAGGATCAAATGTGTTTCAATAATTTATTAGCCTGCAATATGCAAGAAATATAAGTTATCACTAAACATTTGAGAAATAGAAACAAATCAAGAAGTAGTTGAGAAATGGAAATGGTAGAGTGATAAGTCTTTGAGAAACAAAATACAATGCAAAAATTGTTAGTCCCGAGAGATCAGATTACTAAGAGGGGGGTGAATCAGTAATGAACCAATTGAACTATTTTTAAACCTTATAGTAGCATTCACAAGATTAACTTAATATCAAAAAATGAAGACTTCAAATGCATAATCACATCCACAAAGAAATGAAACACTTGAAACAAAGATTTTTCTCGTGGAAACCCAATTTGGGAAAAACCATGGTAGGAATTAGTACTCAAAAAAATTTGCACTCTTTTGAAGTATGCCCTGTGAGGAGCTTAACCCTTTTAGCAATTTATAAAGACACTATTATATGCCACCCGGTTAAGGGATTTACCTCTAGCCATGTTAGGAGTAGCCTTGTTAGAGGACTTAAGACACAAGCTAATGTGTCACCCTGTTAAAGGATTTACAATAAAAGACCTATTAGAATCCACCCAGTTAAGGGATTTTGACTGCTACAACTGTTAGGGAACAACAGGTAGAATGATCTATAAATAACAATACCTCTGCCTGATCAGATCTACCGTAATGCACATAATCTCTTCTCTCTAGACTAAACTTTACCTTGGCTTGATCACACCTTCCCACACACATTGTCTATCCACAATCATCAACCAATTCTTTCAACCTTATCACATATATAT
Organism: Thuja plicata; assembly: GCA_018584345.1. Lineage (NCBI taxonomy): Eukaryota > Viridiplantae > Streptophyta > Pinopsida > Cupressales > Cupressaceae > Thuja > Thuja plicata. The sequence continues at coordinate 182,454 of MU225253.1, read as the reverse complement.
TGTTCATGAAACCCTAGATCCTTCCACCACCTTAATGTTGCCCTAAACATATTATAATTTGAATTTCAAAGTTCTCGCTCAAACACAACACACCAATACATAAATCTCGATGCAAAAAACAATTTTCCTATACCGTGTCAATCTACACTTAGATTTACTTATGAATTCATGAAGAACAGTCAAACACATTTTGACCCAACAAACCCTTCTTCTAGAATATTCATCAAATGCTAGCATCCAACACTGAAATGCCAGATCACCACCTCTAATCATTAAGACATGTCACCACATCGTGTCTAAAACAAATTTGTTCATTGCTACTTCTATATACCGATCATCGATTCAAGATCTACCATCGGTATCTCAAGAACATAAGCTCTTTATCTTGAAACCACTTCTATAACTACAATACCTATTCACTAGTCATCCAAATAAGTAGTGATCACAACTATAGCTTCTATATATTCTCAATAATCTTATCTTGTAACCATGCCACATACCATCATATGCTTTAAAAACCAATCAAATCACGTATCGCCTGTCACTGACTATTCTAGCAGTTGCACTATCGACCTTCATCTGATCAAAACTTGCTTACCGGTATACATCAACAGTAGTGGTCATACATTTGAAATTTAGAGCCATCCCCAAGTCTCTCACAAGGATTTCTACAACTGAAAATCATCGCAACACTTTGTTCATCATACTTATACTCAATGACGTAATAGGAAGTCTAGGTCAATACTTGACATCAATGACAACACAATAATTGATCATCATCCAATCAAATCTGTATCATGACAACACAAGAAATTACTTACCATTATTCGATCAGTTATGTCAACAATGTCCCCCTTTGGCATTGATGGTAATACAAAAAATTATCTTCTTACCTTCTCAATCAGCTATATTCCCCAGAAACAAAATTTTTTTACACTTCTGTCCATCTTTTGTCACCTTGTCTGCATCTTCAAAAATCTGCTGAAATTCTTTCCATCACCATCCACTGCATTACGTGTCTTTCACTTTCTCTCCTCATGTTCTCTACTCCTTATTTTCTCTCCCCCTTTGACAACAATGCCAAAGGTGTCAGTCAATCAGACTGACCATGTTTCTGAAATTGTCTGCCTCTTCACTACACTGACTGCTCCCCTTAAGGAATAATCCCACAAACATAAATCCAATCATAATATATTTAATGAATATAATGGACTGATGCAACATCTCTTCTTTTTCAATTCAGGTAAGGGAATGACCCCTAACCTACCTCTTAGATACTCAAATGCATTCGTAGGTAATGGCTTTATGAAAATATCTGCTACCTGCTCCTTAGTTGGTACATACTCCAACCACACCTCTTTTTCTCGTACATGTTCTCTAAGAAAGTGATATTTAATATCCACGTGCTTTGTCTTAGAGTGCATCACTAGGTTCTTATATATGTTGATAGTACTTGTATTACCATAGTAGATAACACCAGTTTAGTTACCTTTTCTTGAATTCCTTCCAATATCTGCTTGATCCACATCACTTGTGTATAGTTGATAACGGTAGAAACATATTCAACTTCATCTATGGATTGGGATATACAATTTTTCTTTTTACTTGTCCAATACACAAGCTTGTCACCAAGAAAGAATGCACCACCACTTGTGCTCTTCCTATCGTCCATATTTCCTACCCAATTTGCATCATTAAAAACATTTAAAGATAAATCACCCTTGTGAGAATACCAAAGACCATCATCTTTAGTCCCTTTTCAAATATCTAAATATCCTTTTCAATGCTATCATATGTGATTCCTTAGGATTAGCAGAAAACCGAGCTACTAATCCATCTACCTGTGTTATATCTGGTCTACTATGCACAACATATTTCAACTTACCAATCATGGATCTATAAAAGATTCCATCTACCTCTTTAGATTCAACATCCTTTGACTATTTACAACCTATCACCATAGGAGTACCAACCAGTTTTGAGTATTCTAACCCAAATGTATTCAATATCTCTTTCATATATTTGGACTAGCTGATGTAGATTCCATCTCTGAGTTCTGATATCTGTAATCCATTGAAGAATTTGATCTCCCTGATCATTGACATCTCAAAATCCTTCTTCATCTCATTTGCAAATGCTATAATCATCTCATAATTTCCACCAAAAATGATTTTATCCACAAAGACTTCAACAATCAATAGTTTGTCATCCTTCTCTATCTTTAGATATACATTGTTATTATTACTTCTTCTGATGAAACCAATCTTGATAAGATATGAGTTCAGTTTCTCATACCATTCCCTTGGTGCTTGTTTTAATTTATATAAATATTTCTCCAACTGGCACACCATGTTCTTTCCTCCAGATGAAGCAAAACCTTCAGGTTGTTCAATGTACACTTCTTCTTCGATAATACCATTTAGAAATATTGACTTGACATCCATTTGGTATACTTTGAGCTTTTTTTTAGCAGAACATGCAAGCAGAATCCAAACACCTTCAAGTCTAGCCATAGGTGCAAATGTTTCACCATAGTCCAAACCTTCCTTTTGTGCATAACCTTTACACACAAGTCTTGCCTTGTTTATCAATACTTCACCTAACTATTTTATCTTGTTTTTGAAAATCCACTTGGTTCCAGTCACGTTCTTATCCACTGGTTTGGGAACTAATTCCCATGTTTTGTACTTTAGAATTTCTTCCAACTCTTCTTCAATAGCTTTCACCCAATCATCATCATTTAATGCTTCTTTCATAGTTTTAGGTTTAGGTTCTGAAAGAAAATAGGTACTCTCTCTTTCCTTTCTTCTAGTTAGAACACCTATTTTCTTATTGCCAATAATTTGATCAGGAGAGTGATTCAAGTTCACATACCTTGATAAGGTCAGTTAAGATCTAGGAGTCTTGTCTAGCACTTGTACTTGTACTTCCTCATTAACTAGTCTATCCTAAGTTTCAACATCTTGCTCCACCAGTTGTACATATACAAACCCTTGATAGTCTTCAGGTTCCTTCTCGCTAGATTCATCATTCTGCTCTGAAAATTCATAAACTCTCACATTTGTACTTTATCCTATCTTGTTGGTTCTCTTGTTTAGGCATTTTTTTGTAGAATATCATAAGAATATCCCTTCATCTCTCTTAGGATCAAACTTTACTATATTTTCATCTCTCTTGATGTAACATCTTCTCCCAAATACTTTAAAATAATTCACATTCGGTGAGTGACCATGACATAGCTCATAAGGAGCCTTGTTTGTTCCTTTCTTTACCTATACCTGGTTCAATGTATACACAACAGTGCTCACAACTTCCCTCCAAAATATTTGTGCCACACCCTTTTGAATTATTAGTTTCCTTGCATAATCAATCATTGATAGGTTTCTTCTCTCTGCAATACCATTATGTTGAGGGGTTCTAGGTGCTGACATTTTACTTTTGATTCCTTTTTCCTTAGAGTATGTAAAAAACTCATATGAAGTGAACTCACCCCCTCTATTTGACCTCAAGCACTTTAGGTTCTTACCAATCTCCTTTTCCCCTAAAGCTTTGTAAATTTTGAACATATGAAAAGCTTCTGATTTATCCTTTAGAAACATAGCCCACATCATTCTAGAAAAATCATCAACAAAAAACATGAAGTATTTATCATCATAGTAACTTTGAGTTCTCATAGGACCAAAAAAATCGGTATGCACCAGATCCAAAATAATTTTAGAATAATATAAATTACTGATAAAACTAGAGCTAGTTAACTTTCCCAAATGACATTCCTTACACATCACATTGTCTGGTTTAACTAGATATGTCAATCCACTTACAAATTTATTCTTACTTACTTTAATCAAGCTATCAAAATTAACATGACAAATCATTTTGTATCATAACCAACTATCCTCAACCTTAGCAATCAAACAACTTTTAATGGTAGTGTTCGAATGAAACAAGTTACCTTTAGTTTGTTCACCAGTAGCAATTAGATCTCCTAATTTACCACGAACCCTGCACACACCTCCATTGAAATCCAACAAATAACCTTTGTTATTCAACTGTGTAACACTCAACAAATTACACTTCAGACCTTCAACCCAATAGAGATCATCACAATTTTTGTTATCATTTAGTGCAATAGACCCTTTTCCTTTTACTAAACAAGGAGAATAATTATCAAAACTTACCGATCCTCCATCACATTTCTCCATTTTGATAAATGTTCTTCTATCACCGGTCATATGATGAGTGCAACCATTGTCATATATCCAATCTCTGTGGTAATTCATGTTCGAAACTAATGCTTTCTCACCATCTTCAAAGGGTTCTTCGTTAACGGAAATAAATACAATTTCTTCTTCATCATTTCCATTAGATTCTTCATCTGTAACACCTTCTTCAGCTAGATAACATGCCTTCTTTCTTTTCTACTGGGTAAGTGCACAAAGATGGGGGACCAAAAAGGGGGTATAAGATGTCACTTTTTTCTGAAAACAACAAATTATGAACTTCAACGAGAAATTGAGGATAGTTACACTCAAAATTTTAAAATGTAACGAAAACAAGAGTTGTTCTACTCTGAATCTAGTTTCTAAAACACTAATTTATTTTAGAAATGGTGGAGATTAAGGCCCTCAAAAAGGGGGAGCACAAAAATGGTCCTATTTTTTGTGAAAAAACATAACATAGCGTATGGTGTGCTCCCCCTAAAATGTTAACTTTTTTAAACAAAAAAATAATTTCTCCGGTGAGAGATTAGCTAACACCACCTAGTTTATCCCAAATTTTTCTACTAATTTTTTGATGAAAGTGTGATTTTTTTCTATTTTCCAAAGTGGACACATCCTGAAAACGTGAAATTTTTGTGTGCTCTCCCTAGAAATCATTGAAAACTGATTGAAAATCAAAAATTATTTTTAAAAAAAAAAAATTGTGTAGAATGGAGTCTAGTTTCTTAAATGTAATTTTTTTTCAAAATTCGATGAACGAGCCAAAATCTAAGCCCAAATGAATACAGGTTGGTTTTTGACAAAAATCGAACATGCTTCGAAAAGAAATTAAAAATGAAAAGCTGAACATAATGAGAATTCAAAATAAATTACATCGTTAGATAGCTATCAGAGAGATCTACAATATCATGTTGTTTGATTTTATCGTTACAGAACTATGTGCAAACCTGACGACGAGCACACAAGAAAAAATGTTATTTTTTTCTATGTTTGTTGGAAAACATGTCTCAGACCTGTTTGAATCCTCCAGGCCTTTGGGTTGGAACTCCTAGGCAAATCCAAGCCTTAGGATTGGTAAAAATCAATTTCATTAAAAGGATGTACGCCCTATATTAGACACAAAATGACAAGAGAGAGAGAGAGAGAGAGAGAGAGAGAGAGAGAGAGAGAGATGTAACAATGTTTGAATAGTTGTTTCCCTTCTAGTATTTGGCATTACCTTGTTTCACTTCTAGTATTTGGCATTATTTGTAACAATTTTTGAATACTTGTTTCACCTCTAGTGTTTGACATTATATATTAATCCAGTGGATATCACATGTGCAAATTTCATCTCTAGACCTTGTTACAATTTGTGTACGTGTATATTAGGATAGCTTATTTTTGGTATGCACGATATGATTATTGCATGTAGATTCTTTGTGAAGTGACCTTTCTTACTACCATAGGTCTCATGACATGTTTGTCCAATTTTCTCTTTTTAGTTTCTCTAACTCAGAGCTAGAGAGCTAAGTAGGATTGTAACATGAAGTCATGGAAAACAATGGAAAACAACCAAGGAATTCTCAGAGAGAGAGAGAGACAGAGAGAGAGACTCTCTCTCTCTCTCTCTCTGAGAATTTTAAAAATAGT
>MU225253.1:157611-173542 GCA_018584345.1 Thuja plicata | reverse complement strand
CCATCAATATTAATAATTTTATTAAAAATAAAAATTATAATCGCCATTATTTTATAAAAATTGGCTAAACTATTAAAAAATTCGCCACCAAATATCCATTGATTGACGCATAATTCGCCAACACTATTAAATTTTTTTCACCCAAATGACATGTGATTCGCCACAATTTTATAATTTTTGGGAGGGGGGGGTTCCTTAAAGTTATCCCTGATCTCAAGTTGGTGAGGATCCATCTTTCACATCTCAATTTGAAGGCATATCATTTTCGGTTGAATGTACACAATTGACACATAATTTTGTTGATGTTCGTAATGTTGAGGCCACTCAACAGTTGAAAACACCTCCTAGAATTATTTACAGAAAGAAAAAATATTTGATTGATATTGATAGTAACATTTTGCAACAAATGTCTGACAAGATTCCCAAGCATACTTGTCAAAGATATGCTATCCGTATTTGGAGACTATTTTTTGAGAATTCAAATATGATAGGAAGATGTCAACTATTTGTTCAAATGATGAGAAATCTAAAATTTAGGCCCATCATGAAGATTATTGGGCTAATAATTATGGATGAGTCAAGTGAAAAGTCTATTGCAAAGAATCTAATGACTGCATATGAGAGTGTGGTTTCTACATCACACACAAAAGATAGTAATGTCACACGACGTGTACTTACATAAAAAATAGTAAGCACTCAAATGAAGAAATCTTGACTTATTAGAAAGACATGCAAAGCATAGAAAATAAGTAGAAAGTCTCTAATGAGAGCTGTGGGAAGGCGTCAAAGAGTGGAAGATCCAAATAACAATGAGTTATGGGAATTTTTTGGTAAACTACCACGGAAGGATAAATCAATTGTTGAAGCTTTAAAATCTATGATTGAAGACTTTTGGAAGAATAACACACGAGTATCTCCCAATCAATGAGATGTTGTAAGAAGGAGTATTGGTAGTCAAATCCGCATTCCACATCTAAAACATTTTTTGGGTTCAACTCAGACACAATCCTTTGCAAAATTTATATATAAATATCCTTAATTTAAAATTAGTCAAAGATATTTTGAAATGGATAAACCTTTTTATGTGAAGATAAATCACACATGCACAACTTTTGGTTGTAGGGTACATATTGAATTTTCTAACCATTTTGATGTTTATAAGCATATATGTGTAGATTTGCATTCTAACAATGTTTTTTCAGGATTGTAACATAAATGACCCACCTACATCTTCAAGGGAATTAATTACTACAATTTTATGTGAAAGAGCGGATGACCAACACTTTTACAAGCTCGTATGCTTGAATGGTACATGCATAGATTGTGGTGGTTTGCAACATTTGCCAATTTGTCAACATATGGAGAGTACACATGCAATTGGGAATGAAAAAGTGGAGTTTGGAAAATATAAGACAGTTGCATATGCTCTAAAAGATGGAAAGGAGGCTAAAAGATGTGATTTAGTAATTGAAAATATTCCAATGTATCAGTTCATGAGTATTTTTCATGACAAGATTGTGTATGAGTATGCAAGGCATACACATAGAGCTCAATGGTTGGATATGCAACTCAAGTTATGCAAGGAAACATTCCCACTTGATACCATTGTTTTAGTTGTCAACTTCGCAGAGAACTACACTCTACAACCACAAAACAAGGTGCAATCAAAGTATTATAGCTCTCAACAAGTTGCTATATTTGTTCATGTAGCATTTATGCATTCACCTGACAGTATAGAGGAGAACAAGAAGATATTGAGGGAGTATCATTTTTACATAAGCAATGATCGTTTGAATTCTACACAGTTTGTACACGGTTGCTTTCATCTATTTTATGGTGATTTGAGTAATAGGAGCATATCATATCGTCAAAACATCATATGGTCAGACAATTGTGCATTACAATTCAAGAATTCTCAAATTTTTTTTGTTGGAGCAGGATGCATACGAACACTGGTATTCAATATATGTGGAATTTTACAAAGGCTAGTCATGGAAAGGGAGAGAATGATGGTGCAAGTGCATGTATAAAAAGGGCCTTAGCACACAAAGAATTAAAGTACAAAGAACAAGCAACATTTTTAGATGTGAGATGTATTGTCTAGTGGTGTAATGCTACAATGGGTCCAGGTAATGAAGGTGAGTCTACGGTTCATAGATTTCTTTGGTTGATGGATGAAACTAACATTGCACCATACGAGGATTGTTGTACATTAACATGATCAAGTGAGCTACACTCTTTTAGAATCTCTAATTCAAGTTCATGTATCATCCACACATGACATATGGCATGCTTTTGTTCATCATGCACAGATGAAGATTGGGATGGGTGTGAGTCAAAGGAATGGGTCGACTAATGATCTACACAAATTTTGAGCCCACTTGACTCCTATCTTTCCCCTAGCAGCATTGCAACTGACACAAATGGAATCATCCATTGACTTTGACCGTTTGTCTAATCTAGTGCAACCAGGTAAATTGTCAACTCACAAATAGTCTCAAATTTAGTACTTTATCATAAGTATTCATTAAATTAATCTCCTTGTTATGCTTCTATCATTGTAGACCATGTTTTTGATTTTATTGCACCTGACGACAATGACGAAGGGACATATTATTATTTGTGTCATTGTGTTGAGGCCAAAAATAAATTGAATCACTTGGTTACAGATGATGAAGGATTAGAATACCCTACATGAGCAGTGGTTGTAACTGGTACATGGCTTAGACGGTATTGTATGAAGAACCCTAGGTTGTGGTTATTCAAGGATTGGGAGACACACATGAAGATTCTTCATTATTCCAACCTTTTCATTGCATCAAATGTCCATTTGACCAAATATGGAGGAAAACCACACAATAAAACTCTTTTGAAGGTTCGTGAGTCATACCACGAGGTAATACTTGAGAAAATAAAGGGTAGGGAAGATCTAGATGGTTCATTGGACTATAAGTGAATCCAAAATGTTGTAATGTCAAATCTAGTTGAATGCATGTGCATATAACATGTATATTTGTAAAGGAATTAATTCCCTTGAATCCACATTGGGTGGACTATAAATTAGTCATGCATTACCCTGTATGTATAACAGGAAGTTTGTAAGATTTTAAAAAAAAATTCTCTTCTATTTTTTGGGGCAATACCAGAGGTTTTCTCTTCTTAGCTCTTTCCTCCTGGTGCTCCTAATGAGCTGATTTGTAAACATATTTTTCATCATTAATTAAAAAAAATATGTTCACGCAACAAATTATAGAAATATATTTTAAGATTATTGTCATGTTTCATGCTAGCACATTCTTTGTATATATGTATTTACAAAAAGATCATTTAAACTATCAAAGTGCACATTTAAATCATTTAAAAATTAAGAAAATCACTCGCGCTGGCATCAAACCATCTCCACCAATAGCTCTAAAATGCAGGGTGAATGCTAGGAGCGACCTTGTCATGGAGGTGAAGTGGCTCGAATGTTGCCGACTGCTATGGAGCAAAGTGTCCCTGATTAAGGTGCACCAGTCAACAAAATTGCCAATCTTTAGGAGTTTGTTTCTCAGAGCTTGCATGGAGTATCGATGAGCCATTAGGTGCTACAAAACTATGTCATGGAGGCCTGTAATAATCTATCTCATATTTTGGAGATTCACTTTCATTTTCATTTTCTGACTCAATCTTGGTTGATGAAAAAACTTGCAATGTTGAGCAGTTGAAAGCTGACACATTGCATATCTTGAAAACCGCTCATCCTGGCATCAAACCATCTCCGTCAATAGCTATGGAATTCCAGTTGAATTCTAGGAATGAACCTATCATGGAGGCAAAGTTTCTCAAACATGTTCGACCGTTATGGAGCCAAGTGTCCCTGAAGGTGCACCAGTCAACAAAATTGCCAATTTTTAGGAGTTGTTTCTCGGAGCTCATGTGGGGTATCGACAAGACATCAAGTTATATAGGATCATTTCATGAAGGCATATGATAACCTATCTAGGATTTTGGAGATTCACTTTCATTTTCATTTTCCAACCTAATCTCGGTTGATTCAAAAACTTGCAATGTTGCGCAGTTGAAAGCTGACACATTGCATATCTTGAAAATCGCTCGTCCTCACATTGAACACTCTCCACAAACAACTCTGGAATATCGGGTGAATGCTAGGAATGACCCTTTCATGGATGAAGTGGCTCGAACATTGCCGACTTCTATGGAGCCAAGTGTCCCTCAAGGTGCACCAGGCAACAAAATTGCCAATCTTTAGGAGTCTGTTTATCAGAGCTTGTGTGGAGTATCAATGAGCTGTTAGGTGTTACAAGACCATGTCATGGAGGTTTGCGATAAACTATCTCATATTTTGGATATTCTCTTTCATTTTCATTTTCTAACCCAATCTCAGTTGATGCAAAAACTTGCAATGTTGCGCAGTTGAAAGCTGACACATTGTATATCTTGAAAACCGCTTGTCCTAGAATCAAACCGTCTCTTCCAACAGCTCCAGAATGATAGGTGAATGCTAGGAATGACCCTGTCATAGAGGAAAAGTGGCTCAAACGTTGCCAATCACTATAGAGCCAAGTGTCCCTCAAGGTGCACTAGGAAACAAAATTGCCAAACTTTAGGAGTCTGTTTCTCAGAGCTCGCGTGGGGTATCGATAAGTTTTCAGGTGATACAGGACCAGGTCATGGAGGTTTGTGATAAACTATCTCAGATTTTGGAGATTCTCTTTCATTTTCATTTTTCGACTCAATCTTGGTTGATGCAAAAACTTGCAATGTTGCGCAGTTGAAACCTAAAACATTGCATATCTTGAAAACTGCTCATCCTGACATCAAAATATCTCTGCCAACAACTCTAAAATGTTCGTTGAATGCTAGGAACAACCCTTTCATGGAGGCAAAGTGTCTCGAACATTGCCAACCGCTATGGAGCCAAGTGTCCCTCAAGGTGCACCAGGCAACAAAATTGTCAATATTCAGGAGTTTGTTTCTTAAAGCTCGCAAGGGGTATTGACAAGCCGTTAGGTTCTACAGAATTGTGTCATGGAGACCTACAATAACCTATCTTGTATTTTGGAGATTCACTTTCATTTTCATTTTTTGACCCAATCTTGGTTGATGCAAAAACTTGTAATGTTGCACAGTTGAAAGCTGAAACATTGCATATCTTGAACACCACTCATCTTGGCATCAAACCGTCTTTGCCAATAGCTCCAATATATCAATTGAATTCTAGGAATGACCCTTTCATGGAGGTGAAGTGGCTCTAACATTTTAGACCACTATGGAGCCAAGTGTCCCTCAAGGTGCATTAGGCAACAAAATTTCTGATCTTCAGGAGTTCATTTCTCAGAGCTCACGTGGGGTATCGACAATTCATCAGGTGTTATAGGACCATGTCACAGAGGCCTATGATAACCTATCTCATATTTTGGATATTTGCTTATGTTTTCATTTTTTGACCCAATCTTGGTTGATGTAAAACCTTGTAATGTTGCGCAGTTGAAAGATGAAACATTGCATATCTTGAAAACCACTCATCTTGGCATCAAATAATCTTCACAAATAGCTCCAAAATGTTGGTTGAATTATAGAAATGACCCTTTCACGAAGGTGAAGTGGCTCGAGTGTTTTCGACTGCTATGGAGCCAAGTGTCCCTCAAGGTGCACTAGGTAACAAAATTGCCGATCTTTAGGAGTCTGTTTCTCAGAGCTCACATGGGGTATTGACAAGCCATCAAGTGCTACAAGACCCTATCATAGAGGTTAGTGATAAAATATCTCATATTTTGGAGATTCACTTTCATTTTCATTTTCCAACCCAATCTTGGTTGATACAAAACCTTGCAATGTTGCGTAGTTGAAAACTGAAACATTGCATATCTTGAAAACTACTCATCCTGGCATCAAACCATCTTCCCCAAAAGCCCCACAATGTTGGTTGAATTCTAGGAATGACCCTTTCATGGAGGAAAAGTGGCTCAAACATTTTTGACTCCTATGGATCCAAGTGTCCCTCAAGGTGCTCCAGACAACCAAATTGCCAATCTTGAGAAGTCCATTTCTTAGAGCTCATGTGGGGTATTGATGAGACATTAGGTGCTATAGGACTGTCTCATAGAATCCTATGATAACCTATCTCACATTTTGGAGATTCACTTCCATTTTCATTTTCCAACCCAATCTCGGTTGATGCAAAACCTTACAATGTTACGGAGTTGAAAGATGAAACATTGCATATCTTGAAAACTGCTCATCTTGGCTTCAAACCATCTCCACCAATAGATCTAGAATGTTGGGTAAATTCTAGGAATGACCCTGTCACGGAGGCAAAGTGGCTTGAACATTGTCGACCGCTATGGAGCCAAGTGTCCCTCAAGGTGCACCAAGCAACAAAATTGCTGATCTTCAGGAGTCCATTTCTCAGAGCTCGCATGGGGTATCAATGAGCTATTAGGTGATACAAGACCATGTCATGGATTTTTGTGATAACCTATCTCATATTTTGGAGATTCACTTCTATTTTATTTGCCGACTCAATCTCGGTTGATGCAAAACCTTGCAATGTTGCGTAATTGAAAGCTGAAATATTGCATATCTTGAAAACCACTCATGATGGCATTTGACCATCTCTGCCAACAAATCTAGAATGTTGGGTGAATTCTAGGAATGACCTTGTGATGGAGGTGAAGTGGCTCAAACATTGTCGACCGCTATGGAGCCAAGTGTCCCTCAAGGTGCACCACGCAATAAAATTGCCAATCTTCAGGAGTGTTTCTCAGAGCTCATGTGGGGTATCAAAGAGCCATTAGGTTCTACAAGACCATGTCATGGAGGCCTATGATAACCTATCTCAGATTTTGGAGATTCACTTTCATTTTCATTTTTTGACCCAATCTCGGTTGATGCAAAACCTTGCAATGTTGTGTAGTTAAAAGCTGACACATTGCATATCCTGAAAACCGCTCATCCTGGCATCAAACCGTCTCCACAAAAAACTTTAGAATGTCAGGTGAATTCTAGGAATGACCCTGTCATGGAGGAAAAGTGGCTCAAACTTGTCGACTGCTATGGAACCAAGTGTCCCTCAAGGTGCACAGGCAAAAAAGTTACCAATCTTCAGGAGTTCATTTCTCTGAATTTGCGTGGGGTATTGACAAGCTGTTAGGTGCTACAGGACTGTGTCATGAAGGCCTATTATAACCTATCTCAGATTGTGGATATTCGCATCCATTTTCATTTTTAGACCCAATCTTGATTGATGCAAAACCTTGTAATGTTGTGCAGTTGAAAGCTGAAACATTGCATATCTTGAAAACCACTCATCCTGGCATCGAACCGTCTCCACTAACACCTTCAATTTGACATGTAAATGTCAGGTATAACCTTGTTATGCTTCACAACTCATTTGAACATTTGGGACCACAATGTACGGGTGCATCCCTTAACGTTCTTGTAGTGCCCTAAATAGGTCTAGGTGGTCAAAATGCTCCAATAGGTCTAAAATTGGGTAGGATTGATATTTTTGATCTTATATGAACTATTATGACTTCATTAAGGTGTTGGAATAAAAATTGCGAGTCTAGGTTTATGAAATGAAACATGCATATTCTCATTAAGTATGAATCATTCAGTAACAATATACATAGATACATGTGCTAGCATAAATATAAGGCATAAGCAATTTACAAAGAATAAGACATTCACATAAACATAAAGTAGTCTACATCAATACACATGATATATTTGTAGAGCATGAAGAAAAATATATATGTCCAATAATGTCATAGACCAAATATGTCCAATAAAGTTAAATTTGTGTCATGAAAGCCAAATTGATATAGAACATGTCACTTATACAATACACAAAAAAATATGTCCAGTAATTCCATATTGGCATCTAATGATTATCCCTAATCTATTCATTTTCAGGATGGGGAAGAAAACATATCCTGAGCTATCTTCGATCGTCACATCGATGGAGATGCAGTACTCTTTCGAGTGCGCTCACTAGTCCTCCTGTCTAGACTCTTCTGCAGCTCGAGCTGATAAAATAACAAGTATAAACATCAATAACTAATATATATAGGAATTTAATTATAGGATGACATAAAATAGAATATTTGTTTACCGCTGCCAAATAGTCATTATGTACATCCACCGAAGGGGCACGCTGATGATCTGGAGTAATGAGTCCCTACAACAACAATCAAATTTTTTATGTAAAATACATACATGCATATCATTAAAATTTTCAATACAAACTATTAAAATAACAATTCTAATTAACTAATCTCCTTCATACCTCAGTCAGTGTGTCAGAACTAGCTATAGTTGCAGCTACGCCATGATTCAAACTATCACAAACAAAAGGAGGAGTCTATGTTGTCATTAACTAAAAATTAAACAACAAGAGTATAATGTAGTTATCAAGAATACCTATAATATTTTACAACCCCACTAATTAATAAATGATACCTCTGTGAAGGTGCCACCGCAACCTTCAGTGTGTGATGTCAATGTCGTAGCTCTAGCATTAAACTAGTACACATGTATGATAATTTATAACATGTTAGGGATTTTTCTTGCATGAATTACAGTGCTTGAAATGACTACTTAAACACTATGCCTTCTAATACTGATTCGGATACAAGAAAAGCCTAATTGCTAAGGATTGGATAAGATCCTTCTTCATTTTTGAGCTCCACATATACTCAGGCAGGTTTTACCTCTTAATGATTACTGATTACATAGTATATATTAATGTGGACACTGATTTTCTATTAGGAGTTATTGAGCCAACTTATGAAACATTCTGCATATGACCAAGCATAACCAAATGCAAAACTTACCATTCAAACCATGATTGTAAATATAGCATATTTTCATCCTTCTTCCTTTTAAGGAGGGATAACCTAGTTGATTCACTCTCTAAGGAATCACTAAAATGGACAATATCTTGCTGATATGAGTCCTTAATGAGTTCAGCTCATTTGTTCTAATTAATAGAAGTATATTTAATTGAAATTATTTTGATATTGGATGAAGAACAAACTGCAAACTATACTCTAGACCAGTGCCTATCCCTTCGGCAAAGAGTCAATGAAAATATGAATAAACAAAGATAAACTAATAGAGATATTGTAGAGTGCCTTACAAACTACATGCAGCTGAGATAGAGTGCCTTACAAACTATCCTCTTATATACATACATCTGCATCAAATCCTTATCACAATGCTTTACTCTCTGAAATCATCTATGAAACTTAGTCCTCTCCTTGAAAGGAACTCATAAATAATTAGACAAACTACCTTGTAGTAGGTGTATTTCAAATGCCTTACAAGTGAAATACACTAGAGCACAAACAAAATGCAAAGAGACAAGATAATATGAAAGAGGGAAGACTACACTGTAGTCTATTAATGGATTCTATTTCAAACATATTCAGACAATAAGCCTTCAGAATATCAAAGTCATAGAAGTATAACTTACAATAAAATTTTCACAAGACCAACAGGGACCTGCTCTGGGCATCTACAGGAGAAAACCAGGACAGAGTAGAGGAAAGGAACCATTACAACTGAGAAAAGAAGGGAATAAATAGAAGAGGAGAAAGCCCTAAAAACTATGTCTAGAAAACACCTGTCCTTCTCTCAAATCTGATTTGCACTCATTCCTTCTTTTCCAAAAATCTGATCCTTCTCGGTGACTTCAAAAATCTAATTTTACTTGCATTTCAAGTATTCAAAATATCTGATTGATTTAATCAATTTTTAACTCCACTTGTCTTTTTAAAATATGATTTTATCCTCATTATAACTCTTTCATTCTGCCACTAAGAAGCTTTCAAAATCTAATATTAATCTGAGAAAATCTGATTTCATTCTTCTTCAAAAAATCTCCGGGAAAGCAAATATGAATCTGATTTTGCAAATGAAATATATGTATTTTATCTCTTCTTTTTGTGCAAATCTGATCTGCATAATCTAATCTTCATTCTGTCCAAATTTGCCATGCTTTTACAAAAAATCTGATTTCCTCTATGTTGAAAATTCTTCCCGGAATGCATTTTCAAATCTTTAAAAAATAAAAATAAAAAATCTGCACTAGACTATAGAAAAGACTATACAGATTTAATATTTTATGCAAATCTGATTTTATATTCCTTTTAATATTCCATGCACAAACTATAACATTTTAATTTTGAAATCTATGCATTTCTCCCTTTATAATTCTATTTTATGCCTTTTTCTCCCAGAATCCACCACATTTTGACACTTGTCACATGCTGATTTGCTACTCTAAACTAGCCTTTTAACTCACCTTTTAACCCGTCACCTTTTCCTCTTTGTCTCCAAGTCTCTGAATAATTCCTTTAACTCTAATTTGATTTGGAGACTTGGAGACAAGCCTTTAGTCTCTAATTCTATAAATCATTTTCTTGTCCTTGAGTCTATTTGGAGACTTGGAGACTAACTTAGTCTCTAAGTCTCTGAATGTTTTCATTATATTTGGTTAGATCTAGAGACTTGGAGACTAACTTAGTCTCTAAGTCTCATAAAGTTTTTCTCAACCTTTAATCTATTTGGAGACTTGGAGACTAACTTAGTCTCTAAGTCTCATGATCTTTTTGCTAACCATGGATTTGTTGGGAGACTTGGAGACTACCTTTAGTCTCTAAGTCTCTAGATCTTTACTTAACCAGACCTTAACTATACTTTAACCATGATCAACCTTTTGCTCATTGTCTCTAAGTCTCTAAAAGATTTCTTTAACTCTGAGTTGATTTGGAGACTTGGAGACAAGCTTTAGTCTCCAAGTATCTGAATAATTTTCTTGACTTTGGAGACCTGGAGACTTGGAGACATGGAGAATAAATTTAAACTTAACTCAACCATTAACCATGTCTCAACTGTAGTTACTTTTCACAATGTAGTCTCTAAGTCTCATAAAATTTTTTTTAACCATGGTTTGATCTAGAGACTTGAAGACTACCTTTAGTCTCTAAGTCTCTGAATGAGCTTAACTTGACTGCACCTTGACCATGCCTTAACTGTGGTTACCTTACACAATGTAGTCTCTAATTCTTTGAATGAATTCACCAACTATGGTTAGATTTGGAGACTTGGAGACTAGCCTTTAGTCTCTAAGTCTCTAGATGATTTTCTTGGCTTTGGAGACTTGGAGACATGGAGAGTAACTTTATGCATTTTCACTCCAAAATAATGGGGTCCACAATAATTTTGAAATTTCAACCAAGAGACCCACCAAATGGCCTCTTGGTTCTTTCTTCAAATCATATACTAAGTGTTGGAGCATATAAATGTTAAAAACTTTCACAACCCAATGCATGTGGGATATATCTCTGTGCATTTTTGAAACCTTACTATTGCTGCCAATACTTAGAGAGCCATAAATTTTGCATTTCATCTCCAATTTGTCTTAAATTTTTACTATAGACTTTTGGCATGGTCGTTTCAAACATATCCAAAATTCAGCCCAACCCAGATCTTAATTTTTGAGATATGATAAAAAACGTGGCTGGCTGTGTTCTTGCATTTTTAAAATTTCTGAAAGTTTCCTCCAAGTGCTGCTCACAAATGGCCATGTCTTCTTACCTTTTAAAACCACCAATCTCTTCCATAGGATTGGACATCCCTCTCTATGGATTCACTTTGCAATTTAAAGCTTAAAACTTTTTTAAAAACTCTCCTCCTTTGCTAGGCACAGCATGCTCTCTATTGTCATTTGAAATGTTTTTTAAATTTCTTCTACAGTCAACACACTTGAATGCCACTTTAGTTTTTGACATACCAAACTTCAATAAACTATGCAAATTGGATTACCCAACTGGAAATTACTTAAAATCAACTTTCACAATCTTGCAAATTGAATTCATTAATGGCAAGTAGCTTCTGAAACAAGCTTTGAAAACTTAATTCATAAAGTCATGAAGATGAACTTTTAGAATCTAAACCTCTGGAGCTTGATTCACCTTCACACATGGAACATGAATATTCAATTGGCTTGCACTGAAAGTGAACTGATCTATCGACATCAATTTTCAAAGTTAGCATCTTACAATTTTTCTGATTTTGTACTCAACAAATATGCATAAATTGGATTTGGAATTAAGCTGGGAAAGTGGACAAATGGATTGGCAGGAATGTGAGACTCCTCAGGTGAGTACTCTATCATGTTTGAAACATGGGGGATCATTCAATTATACAGGGCATTCAACTGGATACAACTTGCAGAAGCTCAAAGTAGGCTACTCAGATATCTGGACACGACAGAGAAACAAGATAGTTCTGCAGGACCAGCTTTGAGGAGACTGAAAACTTATCAAATGGATTCAAAATGACTTAGGATTTAAAAAATAAGCTCTTTGATATACATGTTAAACATTCCAAAAGTGGAGAAATATGAAACTCAATATGGCACAATTTATTCAGATGCAAAGTAGGCTAGTTACAACAATTTGACACTATAATCAACATATGCAAAAAAGGACAAGTGCTCAAAACAAGACATCACTAAATGATTCAAAACTTGAATCTGACAATCTGGGATGTCTTCTTATGTCTAAACAAGAGTGAAAAACACCTAATATACATGAAAAACTTTAGAATTGTATTTGGGAAAAAAAGGCTCAAAAGTTCTCATAAGGGGCCAAAATGCAAAATTTTTAACAAGGTACTCAAAAACCTTGTATTTTTGAGTAGTAACAGTGGCTCTGACTGAGGTCGATTAAATGAAAGTTTATACCAAGAACCATATATCTCTAGAGTAGCAGACCACCCCAAAACTTCAAAATCAGATTTTAACTCCTTTCACTTTCCTCTTCTCACTTTCCTCCTCTCAAAACTTTCAAAAAATGGGGAAACCTCTTACTGAAAGAAAACACACAATTGAAAGGGAAAGCAACTGTACAATATGTATATTATCCACAAAAGGCCCAAAAACCATGAATTGATATCATCTCTTACCTCTGTCATAAATCTAATTTTTATCTCCATATATCGGAGGTAAACTGAAACTCTTTCTTCCATGTGTCTGATCAAAAATACTGTCACTCTGTATTAACTCATCACATGAAATCAAATCTGCATACTCTTCATATGAGCTTCCATAACTATTAGGTAGATTATCATGATAAAAATTTTATGGCATATACATGTTACATTCATTAAATAAGAACATAGTTTGATATCTGTAACATTTATCATCTTTGCTCTGCAGACCACCACTTAAAAACTCACAATCCAACTGGAAGGAGGGATACTCAACCTCTGTCATATTTCTTGGACAGGCATCATTAGGTCCATTCACATACATCACTTGCACATCATGTAAAATCAAAGAAAACTCATCACCTTGGATATGATCAAACTTAGGACATGGAGCAATAACTTCATCATCAAAAAAAGGAGCACCTTGTAGCTTATCATCATCAAACAAGATCAAAGAAAAGTGGTGGGTGGGAGGGAAAATACCAGCACATTTAGTTTCTTCCTTTGAAACTTGAGCCACTGATTGACCACTATTAAATAGTTCAAAGGCAGACTTAGAATCAAGACAAGATTCAAAATCCACACTATTCTCTAAATCAGTACTCAACTCAAAACTTGGAATTTTCACATCTGCTAAATCTGAAACCATACTAAAAACCTCATCATCTGATAAATCAAACTAAATTTTTTGCAGCCTAATGAAGGAGTGCAAGAAGAAACAGTATCACATATGTCCAAATCAGAATGCACTGATTCACTTTCCTTGTCAAAATCAATATGTGTTGGACATGAAAGTTCAAACCTTCCATTTCCTGAATATCTAAGATACTCAAAAGATAAAATCTCTGCAATTTTTTCACTGTGAAGGGAACAACAGTCATCTTTGTCATTTATCTCCTTACTATATTCATGCATGATGCTGCAAATTTCTTCCATGGTTGGAGTCTTGTAATGAAACCTCTAAAATCATATCTTCTTGTGTAAATTCCTCACTAAAAACACTCATGTCTGCATCATAGTCGTCTTCTTTCTGGTTGCATATATCTTTCTCATTGTCTTGCCGCTCATAAAGCTTTATATCAATATCATAATCAGCAATATCTTCACCAGTAGTAGACTCTTCATCATCACTAAACATATATTCATCTTTAAAATCATATTCATTATATTCTTCACAATCAGATTTATCATCAGCATCTTCAATAATCTCAGAATTTTCAAATTCAATATCATTATTCTCAACATCTGATATGTCTTTAGAAGAAGCATCTTCTAAACCATTTATCCATTCTGTAACTTGCTGAAATTTTTTTTCCCTCTGAGAAATTGGTAAATTGCATGTATGGGGAAAACAAATTTCAACAAATAAATCTGCCCATACAAGATTCAAAGGACAAAAAATGATGCCATAGCCTTTTCGCTTATCAACAAATCTTATGTAAAAATCACTTGGTGATTCACCTTCCTCTTTCCTCATGTGTTCTTGTAAAAGTAATACCACCTTTTCTTGAAGCCTTTGCCTCAACATATCTATCTCTGCTTTGATAAGATCAACTTTTGATATAAGATCTTTTGATTGAGATATGTCATGTTCTTCACTGTGCTCTTCTTCATTATATTGCTCTATATCACTAAGCTGCTCAAAATCACTAAATATTTTAATAAAAGAAGCCTCTAATGTTTCCATGGATTTTATTGAGCCATGAGGTAGATTCCTAAACCAATTTCTTGCAACATCAACTAAGGACATTATAAAAAGTTTCATCAATATATCCTCATGTGAAATGTTATGGCTATCTACCAAGTCAGCAAACTTTTCTAAATGATCTTCAGTCGACTGTTCACCAAAACCAGCAAACTTTGGCAAACACTTCCTAACCTTTGATGAAATATGATTTGGATATCCATAGATACCCTCAAAACTAATTGTTATAAACAAATTACTACCCCTCCAATCACTAGATTGTGATATCTTAGCAGTCAAAAAGATTACA
The DNA here is from genome assembly GCA_018584345.1 of Thuja plicata. Classification (NCBI taxonomy): domain Eukaryota; kingdom Viridiplantae; phylum Streptophyta; class Pinopsida; order Cupressales; family Cupressaceae; genus Thuja; species Thuja plicata. The sequence goes on along the minus strand of MU225253.1, from coordinate 158,546 downwards.
AACTGTCTCTTTTTAAATACATATCTCCTTCAAATTTTGCAAAAATGCAAGTAAAACTTGAAATATGTAAACCTCTTTTTTCACACCTTTATCCTTTTTTCTATAGTGCTACAATAACTTGATAAGGAAAACTATCAAAACTTTGTGAAATACCTGGATGTACTTGAGCTGCTACAAATATGTGATTTGAAAACACCTCCAAATCAGTTGTATTGTAAAGCTGCCAATTTGTTGCAAAGAAAAAATATTTGCAACTGGCTGAGATCTTTTTTCCAGCTCTGACTTCTTCAAATCAGCAATCTCACATACACCACACATAAATCCCTTTATTGATTCCTTACTTGGCTACGTCCATAGCCACAGGAGCCCAAAAATATGCTCTCACTGTTGCTGCAAGTCCACCTTCTTTTGTAGTCTTTATTTAACATGCACACTGGTGCAAATCAAAGAACTCAGAGTCGCCACTCACTAGTTGTGAGATCCTTTTGATACCATCTTGGCGAAACTAAAAAATTTCTGACACTTTGCAACAAACAACATACAAACTTGACTCACTTTATAAAACATAAGGAATATATCATTTCTCTTGAAATCCAGACTCTATAACTAGACTCAACTGCAACTGGTTTGAAAGATTTTAAAGATACTGCACCAGAGAATCTAGGAAATAAAATTTTTTACTTCCCCAACAGAGTCACCAAATTTGTTAAGGATTTTTCTTGCATGAATCACAGTGCTTGAAATGACTACTTGAACACTATGCCTTCTAATTACCATTTAATTCCTAAATACCTATTTGGCTAAACAAATCCTAGGGTTGTAATGTGCTTGTTCGGATACTATAAACATTCTTCTTAATGTGTTTTGCGTGGGTGTATCACTTAAACATTTTGAAACTATCATCAAAACACACTCTTGAACATGTTCAACACAAT
>MU225253.1:79312-148356 GCA_018584345.1 Thuja plicata | reverse complement strand
TAATCAGATCTGAACTTCTTGACTCTTATGGGACACTTAGATGCAAAGTGACCAATCTTGTTACATGAAAAGCATTTGAATGGAAGTTGTCCTTCATATTTTCCTTTTCCTTTCTTTTCTCTTTTAGAAATCATAGCAATGATTTATTCTAGTTCTTCATCAACTTCTTCTTTCTCATTATGATTGGAGATGTGTAAGGATTTCTTACCATAGATTGAGCCTTTGAAAGTTGTTTCACTTTTAGGTTCAGTCTTCAATCTTGATATCTCATATGCAGAGATTTTGCTGATCAAAGTCTCTCTCTTGAAGTCTTGTGAGAATTGCATGGTTTCCTCTAGAATACTTATCTTGTTTTCATAGTCTGATGCTAAAGTAGTTAGCAAATTGTCCATTATATCTTCTTCTGATATTTCTCCACCATTGTTTCTAATTCCAGAGACTGCTTCATTTATCCTTTGATTGTAAGCTCTAATATTCTCTTCAGATAACATTTCAAGACTATCGTATTTCTTTTTCTATGTCTTCCTACATGCATTCTTTGCTTGAATATATCCTTCAAACATATCTTCTAAATACTTCCATATGGTATATGCTCTGTCAATTTTCTTGATCTCAGAAAATTCACTGTTGGATAAGGCACTGATTAGGGCTTCTTTAGCAATTGCATTATTGGTAAATGTTTCCTTTTTTCTATTAGTAGCATCATCCTTTGTAAGGTCTTTCAGAGATGGAATTACAACTTCTTGTTTAGCAATTTCAAAGATCTCAAATCCATCACACTGTAGATGTGTTATCATTTTGTTTTTCCAATCCAAATAATTTTCTCCATTGAACTTAGGGCTTTCTTTTCCGAAGTAAGATATCTAATCTACCTTAAGTTGTTAGGCTTCTTATCCAAGGCACTTGGCTCTGATACCAATTGTTAGAATAGTGCCAAAGGATAACTGAGAGGGCGGCCTGGGGTGAATTAGTTATCAGTAACTTTAATTATTTTTCTTCCTTAACTTTAGAATACAACAAAGTAAATGCTTAATTAGATAACATAGTACACAACACACAATTTGATTACGGGGAAACCAAATGGTAAAAACCCTAGTGGGAATTAGCACCCACAATGAACTATACTTGTTTATAGTAATCCCTGTTAGAAGATATTTCAACCCTGTTAGAAGTTGTAATTTACAATTTAATATGTATAGTGACCTGGTTAAGGGTCGTACCCTGTTAGGAGTCTTTTATAAATAACCCTGTTAGGGGTGGTGGACTCACTGTCCAAAAGCTCACTACTTAATGGTGAAGGCTACAACCTTCTGTATAACAGATATGCACTATATCTGATGATGAACTGTAGAGTAGACTTGCTATCTTAATAAGTTCCAGTGTATTAAAATCTTTCACTTCTTCTTCACATAGACTCTTGATGAATGAACCACATCTGATATTCTGCTATGTACATCTTCTGTCTCTTTTTGTATCATTCACACTTAGCATATCACAATTGACTTGCTATAAGTATCTTTCTCAAAGTACGAGATCATGGGACCTATAAGACAACTCTTCATAACATCCTTGTCAGCTCTACTAAGCACGCAAGCATAATTACAACTGTGCAAGTATAAACTGAATAGACGCGACAATTCACTAAGTCAGCCTTACCAAATTAACTCTAACTTTGCAATCTTCTTGAAACACATTTGGCACCTTCAGATAACTATCATCAACTCATAACTAATCATGAATATACACACACATATCCTAAAGATAGGTGCAACTCAAGAAACACGTTACATACGTCGACTCTGAATAGATACTCTTCCAGAACTTTAACTGTCAAAAACAGAATTACACAACTTGACTGAAACATCATATCTGGATCTGTGTGAATGAACATAACATAATAAAAATTTCAACAATATGTAGCTAACCACACAAGTATTCATGTCATCATTCTGGTAAGTACATACAGGATTACTACTATGTATTATATGTTGTCATCAATGACAAACATACAATCAATCAACTGAACAGAATCAAATCTCCAACACTATCTGTGTATGGGGGACCAAAAAGGTATTTGGCACCTTTTTGGTCCCCCATCTCGGTGCATATACCCTACTTGAATCTCTTTGTATTTACTTTCCTATCATTTTAAGGATACCTGGAAGTAATGTGTCAAATCTTATTGCATGAAAAACATTTGAGAGGTAACTTTCCCTTGTACTTACCTTTTCTTCTAGGCAACCTCTTAGCAAGTAATGCTTCCTACTCTTCCTATTCCTTTTCTTCAGTTAAAATGGATTCATAATCATTAGAGTAAAATTTCATAACAGAAGAATTATTAGAAATCTCATTTCCTTTCCTTATCTGTGCAAGTCATAGAGGACTTAAATGCAGCTTCAACCTTAGGCATATTATTATCAAAATTACTTATCTCAAATGTTGTTGATTTTCCTATCAAAGCATCTAGATTAACAAACCCATTTTATAAAGATATGACTTCCTGAATGATAGAAACCCTAATGGAATATTGAGGAAATAAGGTTCTTAGTATTTTTCTTACCACGTATTCTTCTTTAAGAGTTCTACCGGCACCTCTGATAGAAAAAACCACATCCTTGATCCTTTGACTATAATCTTTAATATTCTCACTTTCCAACATCCTCATATCATCAAAAATTCCTTTTAGGATATCCACCTTAGCCTTCTACACATGTGAATCTCCAATGTAAATTGTCTTCAGTTTCTCCCACATGTAATGAGCAGTTTCTAGATCTTGAACATTGATAAACTATGCATCAGATAGAGTACTAGCAATGGATTCAATAGTTGGAATATGCTCTTGTTGTATCTTCAACTCATCTGTAGTAAGGGTACCCATAGGGGTATTATAATTTGTAACAACATGATCCCAATATTTACTTCCCATACCTTTTAGATAAATATTCATTCTACTACACCATATTGGATAGTTCTCCCTTGTGAACTTAGGGCCTTCCTTTCTCATCATCTTTGGATTGTTTCCTCAATATGTTAAGATTCACCACAATAGAGGACCAGAGCTCTAATACCAATTGTTATTCCTGAGAGATTAGATTACAAAGAGGGGGAGGGGGTGAATTAGTAATCAATCGTTTGAACAATTTTAAACCTTATAGTAGCATTCACAAGATTAACTTAATAGTAGAAAATGAAGACTTCAAACAAATAAGCACATCCACAAAGAAATAAAGAAATTGACATAGATATTTTTCTCATGGAAACCCAAATTGGGAAAAACCACGGTGGGAATTAGTACCCACCAAATTTTGCAGCCTTGATCACACCTTCACACACACATCAACTATCCATGATAAACAACTAATTCTTTCAACCTTATCACATATATATTGTTCATGAAAACCTAGAGCCTTCCACCGCCTTAATCTTTCCCTAAACATATTACAATTTGAATTTCAAACTTCCCACTCAAACACAACGTGTGAATACACAAATATCAATCCACATTTTTTTTTCGTATACTGCATCAATCCACACTTAGATATACTTATGAATTCATGAAGAATAGTCAAACATGTTTTGACCCAACAAACCCTTCTTCTAGAATCTTCATGACATACTAGCATCAAACACTAAAATTTCAGATCATCACCTCAAATAATTAGGGAGCATCACCACATCATGACTAATATAACTTTATTCACTGCTACTTCCATACTGGTCACTGATTCAAGATCTACCATCGGTAGCTCAAGAACATTAGCTCTTTATGCTAAAACCACTTCTGTAACTGCAATACCTATTCACTGGTCATCTTAAAAAGTTGCGATCAAAACCATAGCTTCTACAAATTGTCAATAAACTTCTCCTATAACCGTGCCACATGCTGCATCATAGATTTGATAAACCAATCAAATCATCTATTGCATGTCACTGACTATTCTAACAGTTTCACTGCCAACCTTCATTTGATCATAACTTTCTTACCGGTATACATCAACAGTAGTGGTTATACATTTGACATTTAGTGACATCCCTAAGTCTCTCATAAGGATCACTAGAACTAAAACTCATCGCAACACTTTCTTCATCATACTTATACTCGACAACATACTAGGAACACTGGGTCAATACTTGACATCAACGACAACACGATAAATGGTCATCATGCAATCAAATCTGTATCATGACAACACCAGAAATCACTTACCATTACTGTATCAATTATATCAACAAAAAAAATATAGTAAATTTGCAGTAACAAAAGAATCATTTTCAAGGTGACAAAATAGATGGAGAGAGTACATGTAGGAGGAGGATATGGTGGGGGAGGTAGGGTTTCTATGAGTAGAGATGGATCTATGCTGAGAGTGATGAATATTCAAATCCAGATGGTTGTCTTACAAGTTGATCTACCTTGGTTCTCAAGGTGGTTTTGATCATTTTTGGAGGGTTGGCTTTCTCTCAATGTCTTTTACTTGATTTTTTATAAAATATAGGTATGCTAGTAAGTAGGAAGCTAATGTTACTAGATTTAACTTTTTTAATAAAAACATATCTAGAATTTTACACACACAAAATACTATCAGATAAAACAAGAGTAAAAAAAAATGACTTTTTCATTATTTAGTACTATTGTAGCCAAAATATTTTGTAGTTTCTTTAGGAAGATTTGTTTCTTATTAAGAAATCTAAAACAATTAATATATTTAATTTGTCTTTTAACAATATTCCATTTGATTTATTTATCAAGTTATCTTTTATTTCAAGAAATAATCATGATTGCAATAGGTGAGGGAGGGATGAGTCCACCATATTAAGAAGGCCCAAAGATACTAGGTGTTTTTAAAAATGTTTAGAATTATTATGGTCTATCTTAAAATCCACTTTAAGTGTTATTGTCGAGCTTCATTTTTTATTTTGACTTCATCTAATAACTGAAACAAATTTTAAAGGACCTTTATTTCATTTACTTTGAAATTCATTTGATTTCAAGTTATCTCACAAATGACACATACAAATATTTTATTATTTATTGAAGTCTGGGATAGTTTCTTTGGGTACATGTTCAATCTTATCAAAAGATAGAAGAATCTCACAAACTTCAAGATTTTAAGGTTTATTAGGAACAAAATAATTTGTTCTCAGGAAGAAATATTAGACTTATTTGGCAATAGGGGAGAGTGATGGACTCTAAAAATGACATTAACCATAGCTAGAAATCTCATTGAATGTCAAAGATGTTTTGATATATGTTCTTTTTTTAAATAAATGTTACAACCCTATATTTACCATGAATTTCTTTATCTTGTGTTATTTTATCATTTCTTGATTTTCTATCATTCTATCCTAAATTTTATCTTAGGTATCCTAATATTTAGTACACATTTCGCCTAGAATATCAAACTTATTTTTATTTTAGATACTAGCCTTGGATCCTCAAGGATTTAGATATCTACCTTTACATTTCCTATGATTCATGATAAAACCATCAAAATTATGAAGATTATAAATAGACCCAGGGATAAATTTAAGAAACCCCCTCCCAGGAAAAGGTGTAAAATCTCGGTGAATCCTACATTATTTGAGGGGGAATTAATGTTGTTGGCAGAATTTTTTAATTTTAAAGGAAAAAAATATTAGTTTTTGATTAAGAAAAACATGTTTTACAGGGTGCCTAAAACCCATAACAGAGCGAAAGATCTAAAAGAAAGCCCAAACTGAAAGGATGGAGCCAATCAAATGAAACAGGCCACCACAGGGCCGCAGAACCATGTTTTGAAGGGGCCCCTGAACCCTATACAGTCAACGCTACTAAATAATTTTCTTTATAAAACAACATCAAGAGATAGAAACCTACCAGCAACTAAGAGCAATGAAACACTAAAACCCTAGTTGCCCATAAAATAGGCCAAAACCTTACATCATTAATATTACTGGAGTTTTAAAACTCCCCAAATAGTAGACCAGGGTTGTGACATGGAATCCAGAACAAACAAGACCAACATCAAAGAATAGACTATCAACATCCATCTTCCTTCACCTATTATCCACAAGCAACAAGCAACTCTGAAAAGATAAAAAAGGGAGGAGAAAAATGAACTCCATCTTCCATGTCTGTGGAAACAGATCTGATACCCATCATTACAAGAGGAAAACCTCCAATCATGACCAAGCACCTCATCATATCCCACTCCACCTAAAAAACTAAAGGGCCAACCTCCATCTAGTTCCAGAAAGCCATCATCTGGAAAAAAGAAGGAAGAGACCGCCCACCACCACCAACAATCTCCTCCTAGCAGCCGTAGACCACCACAATAGGCTAAGCCTTCACCTCAATAGAATCTTCCACCTCAATAGGAAGAGAGGAAGAAGAATACTGAAGTGAATAGGGAATCCAATTCCAAGAAGTCACATGATAAGAACCCACCTGAATAGGGGTATACTCCACCTCAGTAGGAGTATAACACAGAGGGAAAAGGAAAAGAAGGAGGCCATCTCTATTAGAAAAAGATTCCAAAAATAGGGGATGATCAATAGTAAAAAACTACCCTGATGAAATAGGAAGAGATACGACCTTACCAAATAGGGTCCCTCCTATCCGCAACCACAACACAAGAAGGCCCCATACCAATTTGAGCACATTTTCTACACCAGGGCATCTCTTCCACACCCGATCTACTCCCTCTACTACAAACAGGGCAAAACAAACATATATGAAGAGACATAGAGAAAATAGAAAGAATCTTTCAATAACCTACTCCCCTTACAACTAGGAACACTGAATGAGAACCATCTAGTGCCACAACCTTAGGTCTCATCTCACCCATAGAGAAAAATGAGGATCAACTAGTCCCACAGCTAAGGAGATAGGAAAAGGCTGCAACCCCACCAATGGAAACATCGTTACCTTTAGCGTGAGCATCAACACCAACTACTCCATCTGCCTCCCCAACCTCTTTGTAACACCTAACATTTCTTCCTCCACCGCTATCTTTTCCAAACTGCTCCTGCCAATGCTAAGATCATTCCTAGAACAAGCAGAAGCTGCTAAACACTGTACATTAGGCAAGGAATGCATCATTCCTTCCACCCTCATAACTATCTCCTCCCTCCTTGTTTCCCTCTTCTGTGTCTTCCACACCTGTGGAAACCCTAGCCCCTCCCACTCCCGCTCCCGCTCATGAACTCTGATCTCAGATTAAGGAAAAAATATTAGTTATTCTAGCAATTGTTTTTGATTATATGAAAATTCTATAAAATCTTGGCGAATCTTTCATTATTGAAAAAAATTGCGGTTACAGGTACACATACATAGATGTTAATGTTTGTAGCTTCAGTCATATGATCATTAGAATACATATAATATATGTTGATTAATAATAATATGATATATATGTTATACTATTATTAATCATATGAAATTTAATAGTTAATATTAAATTATTAAATTATTCTTAATTAATAATTGATTGATGAAACATTGTAAGATCAAGATTAAATTATAATTAATGGGAAAAGGCAATGTCCTTTCTTATAAATAATAATGAATAGACATGTCACATGAAGGGACATGTCTCTCCTATCCTCATTCCCAATATAAATGAAAGAGAGATTGTTGCATTTGGAAAATATATACAACATAGAGTGTTATTAAATTTGCAGCTATCCTAAAAAACATAACATTGGATTTTGCTACATTTTGGATATGTTAGTGAAAAACTAATTTCAGAGAATCTCACTGAAGTGATTAGAGAGAAAGTCTTGGATTCAAAAGTTATGACAAAATGTGTATGGGTCTATGTGAAATTCCTGAAAGTGACATTCATTAAAGAGATATATTAATTTGTTATGATCATGGTCAAGAATTAACAAAGAATAATGTATTCAAGGAAGTGTGTCTCTTTCTAAAAAGAAATAATTAATTATAGAGTGTCACCTCTCTTGGAGAAATTAATTCATTTCACAAGAAGACATGAGAATTGTTCAATGATATAAGTGTGGGAATTGTAAATTGTGGGGGAGAATAATAACCAATGTTAAATTTCCAAGCTTAGTGTGGGGAGATAATTCAAAGGGGAGATGCCTCTCAAATAATATGATAAGTTATTTTATGATTTGATGTATATGGACATTCATTGAGGCAACTTGTATCAAGGATGTTGATGCACAGATAAGTATTTATTATCTTTGAATAAATTACATTTATCTACTCATTATAGTCTCTCTCTCATCTATATTTCTATATGTACTATAAGAGCTATTTGTCTTAATATTTTCTGGAGATGCTCCTGCAGGAAAAAGAAGATTTGATTCAGAGGGTCTGACTTTTCAAAGGTAACTTTGGACGAGGAGCTAAAAGATTGATATTAGACTCAGAGGGAGTCTAACAATTCATCTTAAGAAATCTTGGATGATCAACATATTGATATCTTCTCAATGATTTCTTCTCTATGAGAGAAGTTTGAGGTGAAATCCCTTGTTTTCACCCTCTGTGCTGAGGCATGATGGATGTCATGTGTGTGACTCCATATTTTTTAATGGCCCCATCCCCTATGTAAATCATGAGGAAGTTATGACTTCCAAATGATTATCACTTGTATTTGTTAAAGTTATTGAAAGGTGACAATCTTACAATAACTTGATCTTCTATCATGATAGACATCTTATGATGATTGAAATAGATCATGATAGATGATATGAATATTCCTATGGTAAGTGCACATTACCTATGGACATCTTTTGAGTACTTGGTGGACATCATGTGACTTGATGCTGGTAGGCCATTACTCTGAGCACTTGGTGAATATCATGCAACTTGATATTCTGCAGGCAAATGCTCTTGATATCATGAGATGATATGTTTGTAAAATTTTGAGTACTTGGTGGACATCATGTGACTTGATGTTGGTAGGCCATTACTCTAAGCACTTGGTGAATATCATGCGACTTGATATTCTACTGGCCTATGCTCCTGATATCATGAGATGATATATTTGTAAAATTTTGAGTACTTGGTGTACATCATGTGACTTGATGTCGGTAGGCCATTACTCTGAGCACTTGGTGAATATCATGCGACTTGATATTTTGCAGGTCAATGCTCCCGATATCATAAGATGATATCTTTGTAAATTTTTGAGTACTTGGTGGACATCATGTGACTTAATGTTGTTAGGCCATTACTCCGAGTATATGGAGAATATCATGTAACTTGATATTATGTGACAAATACTGCCAATACCATGAGATGATATTTATAAATCTATGAGTTATGGTGAATACCACGAGACTTGATATTCTTGGTCAGACCATATCTCTGATATCATATTGAGGTGATATCTAAAATATTTTTGAGTTATGGTGAATATCATGAGACTTGATATTCTTGGTCATACCATATCTCTGATATCATATTGAGGTGATATCCAAAATATTTTTTGAGTTATGGTGAATATCATGAGACTTGATATTCTTGGTCAGACCATATCTCTTAATATCATGATGAGGTGATATCTTCTCTCTTAAAAGTAATGGATCTTTTGTGAATTGTATTTTGATGAATTTTATCTTCCCTAACTAAGAGGGAGTGTTGATGTTTTGTGTAGCTATGGTAAGGGTCATAAGTGTTGACATGGGAGACCACTACACATTTTGTTTGATCATGCTCCCTAGCTAAGAGGGAGTGTTAATATTTGTAGCTTCAGTCGTATGATCATTAGAATACATATAATATATGTTGATTAATAATAATATGATATATATGTTATATCATTATTAATCATATAAAATTTAATATTTAATATTCAATTATTATATTATTCCTAATTAATAATTGATTGATGAAACATTATAACATCGAGATTAAATTATAATTAATGGGAAGAGGCATGTCCTTTCTTATAAATAATAAAGAATAGACATGTCCCATGAAGGGACATGTCTCTCCTATCCTCATTCCCAATATAAATGAAAGAGAGATTGTTTCTTTTGGAAAATACATACAACATAGAGTGTTAGTACATTTGCAGCTATCCTAAAAAACTTAACACTAGAAATCATCATTATTCAACATGGGTTTGGGAGAAGCATTTTAGATCAATAGATGAAATTTTATTTTAGGCCAAGGTTTTAAAGGACACAAAGATTCCCCCAAGTCTTTGGAATAGAGACACATGTCAAATCTATTTCGGGCCAAAGTTTTAAAAGACATAAAGTTTCATTGAAATTCTTCAGAATAGAGACACATGTCATGTAACCCGTAGCCTAACCTTAAATATTGACCACATATTGGTGAATATGGTTGTCAACTATGATAAGCTTTGGAAATTGTAGGAGATATTTTTCAATTGACAATGTCCAATAATTATATTTTATTGGCGATATTGTAAAAGAAAATGATTAAAAATACATAAACCAATGGGCGATGGGCCTAGGAATTTGACCCAATATTTATAAAGTTCAGCCAACAGACCAACATGATATCCACATTATATTCACCAAATCTCAGGTCGTTGACATGATGCATTCGCCAAATGGCAAATATTCACCACTAAAATAATGCCTAAATAGACCCTTGATTATCTTGTTGAACTTGTTATACCCTTTTTGTTCTTTTATAATTTTTCATCAATTGAACCATATGATTTAAACTAAAGATAGTCCAAAACAAATTTCCATAATGATGACATTCCCTTTATTTAAAAGGAAGGATTCATAATTAAATGTATAATTAAAAAATTATAATATAAATATTACTAGCAATTACACCCAAACGAGGTGCAATGGTTACACCGATAGGAAGATATGCTTGCACAATATATTTGGAGGCAATATTTCATGCAAATGTGTCAGTAGCAGTTGTCTTATTTTTTTTTTGTGATTGATGGTATTTCCCTTAAGGATGAGAAGAACAAAAAAAAAATATTGTCGTCATACTGCCGACTGGACCACGTGAGATGTCATGTTTCAAAAATGTAAGATGCTTTTTCAAATTTGGCCCATATTAGTTATTTTCTACAAAGGTGAACTGATAGGAACTGATTTCTGCAAAATAGAGAATTTCAAAATTTGATGTTAATCATAAAGGTAGGAGCAATAGGCAAAATGCTACCAATTTTAAAAGAATAAAATAGAGGACATTTCTAGCAGTATTGTGCAGTGAATGAGTAATGGAAATGTTTAAGAGATATAGGAAAGAATTAAATACCTTGGCTTGTTAGAGAGAGAGTTGTTGTAGGTGAGCTTCCTCTTTTTTACTTATAATTGTGTATAGATTATTTTTCATTTTGGAGTATCTCTAGTAGGTGAATGCCAGTTACATGCATAGATCATTTAACGACTTGACTCTGGATATTGTTGTGAATGTGAGGCCCTGCCTCTCTACCCTGTAAATATTGATGGTTGCTTTCTGCAAAGTTAGGCCATGAGATTTGTGTATGGTTATAGCCCATGCCATTGTGAGAAGTATTTACCTTCGAATCCCCAAAGATACAGGAACTATTGGTATAATTTTGGGGTCTTCTTTGTTCAATGCAAGGCCACAATAATTATCAAACCTTGCCACAATATACATTGGAATAATAGGTGGTTTGAAACGAGGGCTATAAAATAATAATAAAGGAGGTGCAATAGGTATGACGATAGTAATATATGTTGAAGAACATGGAAACTCAAACATTAATGAACACAAATATACTTAGGGTTATGATGTATACAAAATGGGTGTACGATGTCAAAAATGATTAAATAAGTTTTTTTGCAAGAATGTAAACGTATAAACCTCTATTTAAATGTCATGATCATAAACTCCATAATACAAATCATGTTTCATAGTTTAATTTCTAATGGTTTAAATAAATCCATTTTGGTCCCATAGAAGACATGATGTGAATCAGCTCTCTCTCTCTCTCTCTCTCTCTCTCTCTCTCTCTCTCTCTCTCTCTCTCTCTCTCTCTCTCTCTCTCTCTCTCTCTCTCTCTCTCTCTCTCTCTCTTACACACACACAAAAACTAAAACCTACAACAAAATTATTAAAACGCTACATTAGATGTCACATTCTAAGAGTAATTAAATACATGCTAAATCAGTAACTAAGATGAAAAATTAGGAAGATTTGAAACATTGAATTTTTTTAAATTAAGATTTCTTTAATGTTATAAGATATATTTGCTGTGGGAAACTCTCCTGGGGATAATACTTATAGGAGGATCAAGCTGGATTTTGTGAAAAAATTGTTTACTATCTCCCTTGAACCCAATCAGCCCCAAAAAGGGAGACAAGGAAAAGTCATGCTGTGGAGCAAACCCATAATCTCTATCATGTAGGAACTACAATTATTCTATCTTTAGAACAAAGATTTGTATCATTTTCTTAGTTATTATTTTTATTGGATTACTTTTTCAATTACTTTAAATTATTCTTAATTCTAAAAACTAGTAGTTCAATTTATATTTTGGAATAGACAATCTAATATATCTACCTCATGTTTTTAATAATCAATTTGTTAAAATCAAACTATGCAATTAAAAAAAATAGATATAATAATTTTTTTAATAAAATTAATTTCAATAAAATCTAAAAATGTTATTATTTGAATTTTAAATATAAAGATATATAATCAAATATTTATATCTTTAAAAAATCTATTTAGTAAATAGTTTTATTTTTAATATTCAAAAATATCTTTTAGAATTTAAGATAATACTTTTTATATAAACACAAACCAAATTATTCTATTTTATTTAACCATTCAATTATCTAAAAATAGATAACTAATTATTTCAATAAAGCGACACAATCACAATAAAATTTAATAAAGTAAAACAACTTCGATAATTTATAATTTTTAATAATAGAATATAAATAGTTCAACAATATGATATGATATGGTTAAATATAATATTAATAATATAAGATGATGTTTAAATAATGTAATATTGATTAAAATAATAATACAATAATACGGTTCCAATAGGCAATATTTTTGATATATGTGTATCTCACTATTTTATTTGTCTAAATAATAATTTAAATTAATAAATTATAATGACCCAATAAATGGTCTACGAAACCCTAAGCCTCTAATCTTGACTGTTCATCAAGAAAAACCTAATCTTGATTAAATCCCCTAAGTCCCAATCTAAAGCAATTCAACTTATCAATGTGATCTCACCTAAACTCAAGGTCCCATTCAATCATTACACTTGATCCTATTTAATTAATTAATGTTTAAATTCTAATGTTGTTGACAATTAAATCAACCTTATACTATTTATTTAATTAATGTCTTAGGATGTTGATTAAATAAATAAGAATTGTCAGTTAGTCACAAAAAAGGATTAAATAAATTATGTCATCACAATTTGGAGGAAAATGCATTAAACCATTTAAATAATCCAAAAAGATTGATCAAATCAGTTTAGTTCGATCAACTGATTATCATTGTGGAAACAATTCAAATCAGTTCAGTTAACTATATATTATCTCCTTGTCATTTTGGAAACAAATCAGTTAACTATTCAATCAGTTTTGTTAATTCATCTTTTAATTTAGAAACTTCCAAAATAACTGATTAATCATTGGAGTTAACTGATTCTTCACCTTTGAGTCGTGACCAATCAAATCAATTCCACATTGATTGTGCTAGTCTGGGATCAATCTCAATCGTCAATCTTTAATCGATCTCATCCATCCATTTTTGAGAGGATTTCTATATAATCGTGCCTCCATTCTTCTAAAAAAAGAGAATCATGAAGTAGAGAAACATTGTCAAGTTGGTGATAGATTATTGTTAATTGTTTATTGTATTCATAGTTTATATAGTTTACTTGCATTAGCATAATTAAATCATCAGAATCTTACTTTCATTTGCTCAATAGTGGATTAATCTTAGCTTAATTTGGATGTACTTGCATTTCCTTTAGCTTAGCTTTCAAAAACCTTCATTTAGATAGAGTCTATAGTCATTGGATTTTGTGATTGATTTTTTCTTCACTAGCTTACTATGTTTAATCAATCACACAATGATTCATTGAAGTGTTTGTGATGTTAGATAAGTCACATTTTCACGTACACATTTCTGGCACCCACCATAGGGAAAAATATCCATTTCTGAAATAATATTCGAATTGATTTTGTAAGTCTCAGGATTCTTTTCATACTCTAACTATGTTTTCTTGTACAAGAATTTTCATAGAGAAAAATGCATGGAAGTGAATTCTTGTAGATTGTCATATCAGTGCTAGTAATTTTTCATACGAAAATCTGCACCAGTTTTTGGAAAAACAACAAGCTTTTCACTATTTTCTGGTTTTGATTAGATTTCGTTGACACTGACAAGTTGATTATTTTTTGTCTCTCTAGATTTTCAACAGCTTAACGTGTATGTAGAGGTCATTTCATTGAAGACATTTGGAAAACATCTAGACATTTTATGCAGGATGCATGTCAAAGAGATAAAAACTGAGATTACTGATCTATTTCATGTAGGTTGCCTAAGGAGAAATGACTAAACTTTATGTGTTTTTTCATTAATTCTTTTCTAGGAACCTCGCATGCAAGAATTTTTAAAATGAACAACTGTTTGGCATGTCTGAGAATAGTGAAAAGGTAGAAAAGTATTCTTTTTTCCCCTTTGAGGGAAAATTAGAAATCCAGATCCTCGTAGCTTTTATATTTATTTCATACATACCTTTTAGATGGGCTTGTCCAAGTGGGAAAAAGTACTCACCCTTAGAGAATGACCCATGTGAGCATGAGGTGTAAGCCACACCACTCCAACTCACGTTAAAAAAATTTGCTTCTTGGGGCCAAAGCCTCAGAAGATGGGTACATTTGAGCTTATACTCAGCTCTCGCCTAGTATATGGTAGGACCATAGTGGTCTCAATCATGTTTAAACATGACTATTTGTGCCAAGGTGCTTTGTGGGGCTATATGCCTAAATCAAGCTTGCACGAACATAGTAGATGTATTCTAACGGAGACCCTTACTAGACTCCATAGAGTAGCAGCTTACCCTGTTCATCTCCAAAAGTGGGATAATCCAAGTGCAAGGGAGATATTAACCCACCCAAGTCACTCATAATATTGTGTCCCCATTAGCATTTGGAGTCAGATAATACGACATCATTAAACCCATTGCATGGTTAGTAGTGGTCGTATTCTGATTAGATATTGGGTGTGTACCTAAGTCAATGAGTAAGGATTTTCTCACTAAGACAATTGACCATAGGGATTAGAAAGTGTTGGTGTTATTGACTCTTTCACATGTGTGTTTGCTATGCTTGTACACTTTGAACATTTGACAATCAAACCTTAAAGAAAAAATAAAAAATGAACAGTAAAATTAGAAAGAGAAAAAAAAACCTTAATAATTAGTTGGAAAAATATGAAATTCTATTAATTTTGTCATGCAATTTGTAGAAATGAGTCTTCTTTCATTAGTTCTAGAACTCTGGTTAGATTCTGGGTATGTGCACATGGTCATGGTATGCCAAAAACTGGTGAAGTGTAGAAATCCTCGTTTCACTCGTCGAAAAGTGCACTAAAAAGATTGTTGACTTTTTAGTAGGCCTGGGTTTCAGTACATCTGGCAAAACCAAAATCCAAATCACAAGCCTAATCAGATATTTTATTTTTGTGAGTAAAACTTATTTTTAAGGCCCATGAGATGCGTTCTTAGTTTTCATTATGAAAACATCAAACACAGCCCAAGGTTTTGGATATCCGAAACCTATCTGATATCTGATTTGCCCATTTTAGATTTATCTCCAAATTGAAGAGGTATGTAAAATTTTTAAGTTTTGTTTGTATTTTTTTTTTTAATTGAAATTTATAGTTTTTTTGATATAAAAACTAGGGTTTAATTGATATTGTTTATTTTTTTAAAAAAATTGACTATAATTATCTATTTTGGGTTTAATTGTAATTAGAAATGGGCTCAAACCAATAAAAAAACCATCTCGATGACCACGTTAACAATCGAGAACCACCTCCAAACAATCCCCCATCTTCAAAAGACCAATCAGTCTCAAACCCTCAACCTTTAGAGGATCTCATAGGGGAAAATCTAAATCAGCTTAGAGGATATCAAACTACATATGTCAATATCCCCACACTGTGTCCCATGTTTTCCATGTTGAACTCCATTATTGAAAACATGGAGAAACTTATAGAGCAACATAATGCTGCACTTCTTTGGCGCGATTCCATGCATGCCGAGTTTGGCAATGGGCTTGATTTATGATCAAGTTATGAACCTAACTATAAAAAAACATGACATATGTAACCTTTTTTTGGATCCAAAAACCGGTTTAAAAGTGGACCCTAAGAAGACCAAATTGTCAATTAAATGGTGCAAAAGCGATGCAATTCATGGCCACTTTTGGGACTGTTAGTGGATGGTTTTTGATAGGCCACCCAACAAAAATTTGGATGTCACATTATATTTCTTAGGAAAATTGTATGCTTAATTTGTGCTCGGTCATAAGGTCAATTATTGAAGCATGAGACCAAACTAGGGCGTAGGCTTTGGTGCTCCTCAGGATAGGCCATGGACACACTAGGTGAAATCCTGCACATATGTCCCCCCTCCCGAGATTTCACCACCTTCTATAGTGTAGCATGCTGATATTATTGCTGAGGTCGGCTCACAAACTATTCAAGCCATTCACACCTTGAGTGATATACTGGTTAGGAAAAGTGAAATATTGTTGCCTCCTTATGCTGATGATTCTGGCCCTTCCATATCCTCCATGAGCTCACATGTTTGTGTGCCCCACACTTTCATTAGGTGGAAGAATATGTGCTTGGGTAACCTAAATGATAGTGATGCATATAACTACATCTTCGAGGTGGACGATACTACACAACACACTACAGGAACTGAAGCACCTCATGGAGATGTGCATTAGGGGCATGTAGAGCCATGGACTCCTACTGTTATGATAAGAGTAAATAGTTAACTTGTTACATTGTATTTAATTTTAAACGTTTATATTTTTAGTAGAATTTTCTTATAATGATTGCCCACTTATGTTTTTTTATGTGGTCCATTTATGTTCAGTTGATGACAAAGGAGGAAATGTCACAGGTGGAGGGGTCCATGCTATCTTCCATTTCATTTGGCCTTAACACTTCCACAGTAAATATGTTTTAATGTACTCATTGGTTTGTTTTTTTATAATAGTATATACATGTTCTATTTTTCATGATCTTATTACATACTGATGCAGGTTTCGCCAGTTGCCACTCTAGGGCAATGTGAGGGGGTTCAGGCATCTGGCATTGACAAGGGAAAGGTAATTAAGTATTTTAGATTGTTTATGCATACATGTATACTTTTCACTTGTGCGTACTAATTTTTAATTTACATGGTTTATTTGATAGAGGGTGGTGCCTGACGATGTCGTGAGACCATTTTTCCATGATAAAGTCACATGCATCTCAATTTGCAGTGATAGCCCCACAGTACATATATTCAAAAATTTTGTTTTTTTGTATTTTACTATCAAGCATATATAATATGATCAAGTCATGATTGTATTAAGTATCTGTTTTACTTTTTTAGGTCACCCCTAGTTTGAGGGAGGTAGAACGCCAAGGGTTTGTATCATTGATGACCCAACTGACATTGCTTGAATAAAGTTCAACAAAGGTAAGTTTTAATGTTAATTCAGTTATTTTGTAAACATATATTTTCTACCAAGGATTTAACATTAAATAATATAACTCATAGATCAATCTCATGTTTGCAAACATATAAATGTTAGAGTCAGCATTGGTGGCATTTTCCCTTCGCTACCAAGGACATATGTTAGGTCTCTTGACTCCATGAAGAGACATAGAGGCGAGCTACATGAGAGTTCATTTGTAAAAAAAAATTATTTATTATTTTTTACTATGATTTTTATTTTTTAATTTTTATTTGTAGAAACTATATAAATTAAGTAATCTAACTTGTGGCTTCACTTTTGTGTTTGAATGTAGGGTCCATTAGAGCTAAAGATCACTTCAAAGGGGCTTCATTTTGATGATCTACTAGTAGAATAGGATGTCCTAGCTGAAATTCTTATTTTGAGATGTCATAAACATTTTGAGATGGCGTATGCCACTTTATATCTAGATATGTTGATTTTGCAACTATTTTGAGATGGTGCATGTGCCACATTTTGTGCAAAACAATTTCATATATACATATCAACATGTTCATTTCTGGTTATTTTATCTTTGTCACGTGTTCTATGTATGTACCATTTCCATATTATATCTTTGTCATGTGTTGCATGTATGTAATATTTTCATATTATGTCTTTTTCATGCATTATATTTATGTATGTATGTTCATTTTCATATTATATCTTTTCCATGCATTGTATGTATGTATTATTTCCATACTACATCTTTTTCATGTGTTGTATGTATGTTCATTTCCATATTATATCTTTGTCATGCATTGTCATGTGTAATAGACCCAATCTTTTCCAAAGAAACTACCTTGAAAATATTTTGTCGAACCAAAGTAATAGGTGCAATAGACTGCAACTAGACTAATAGACTCCAAATTTGCATACCCTATTGATGTAGATGCAATTGGTTTGACCACTATTAAGGTCTATAAGAGGTCTATGATTTCAAAGATAAATAAAATGACCCTAAGAACCTCAAATGCACCATAGGCTCCAATTTCATAAAATGAATCAAAAGACCTACCCACTGCCTCTAGCACCTTGAATCAACTTCCAACATCATTCCACACTTTCTCCAAGACTTACCCATTGCCTCTAGTTTGAAACTAGGTTCACCTATCCAATTAGAGCTAACCGAAGAGACGGTTTAGTCCTAGGACAAACGGTTTGAAAGATGCACCATTGAGAAACTTTCAACTTTTTTCATCAACCAATGTCGGGTCACCAAGTGGAATCCAAGTGGAATCACCTAGAACTGAGACATGTACTTTTAGACCTTCCCAAGATGGTCCTTGTGCACTTCATGCATCTCTAATATCTCTCATGAGGTCCAAGATATCACTCTCCAAACATTGCTGCCCGATTTTGCTTAGTGCACATTGGGAACACTTAGGTCTGACATGCGACAGAAATTTTTGATGCTATGTGAGTGAAAAAAGGTATCCACTAGAGTTTAATTAGCCAACTAAATGGTTTTCTTCCACCATGAATGGTTTAAAAAATGTACCATTGAGCAACTTTCAACTGAGCAACAATGCAACTCTTTACACCAACCGAGATCGGGTCCCCAAATGGAATCTCCCAAAATTGAGCCACATATTTTTAGACCTTCCCAAGATGGTCCTTGTGCACTTCACAGATACTGATATCTCACACGAGGTCTGAGATATCACTCTCCAAAAATTGCTGGCCAATTTGGCTTAGTGCACCTTGGGAACACTTAGGTCCAACATGCGCTGGAATGTTCTTGATGCTAAATGAGAAAAAAAGGTATCCAGTAGTGTTTAACTGACCAACTAGAGCTAATGGAGATGATGGTTTTCTCCCACAATGAACGGTTTGAAAGATGCACCATTGAGAAACTTTCAACTGAGCAACAATGCAACTTTTTGCACCAACCAAGATCTGGTCAGCAAATGGAATCTAAGTGGAATCTACCAGAATTGATACATGTACTTGTAGAGCTTCCCATGATGGTCCTTGTGCACTTCATGGATCTCTGATATCTCTCACAAGGTCTATGATATCGCTATCCAAAAATTGCTGCCCAATTTGGCTTAGTGCACCTTGGGAACACTTCAGTTTGACATGTGCCAGAACATTCTTGATGCTATGCGAGCAAAAAAAGGTATCAACTACCATTTACCCAGCTAGATAGAGCTAATGGAGCTGACGGTTTTCTCCCATGACGAACGGTTTGAAAGATGCACTATTTAGCAACTTTCAGTTGAGCAACAAAGCAACTTTTTGCAAAAATTGAGATCGAGTTTCCAAATGGAATCTGAGTGGAACTAAGCCATATGGTTGCAGACCTTCCTAATAAGGTCCTTGTGTACTCACTGATCTTTGATATCTCTCAGGAGGTTTGAGATATCACTTTCCAAAAATCACTACCCAATTTGGCTTAGTGCACCTTGGGAACACTTAGGTCTGACATGTCCCAGAACATTCTTGATGCTACATGACTGAAAGAAGGTATCCACTATAATTTACCCACCCAACTAGAGTTGATGGATCTGACGGTTTAGTCTCATAATGAACGGTTTGAAAGATGCACCATTGAGAAAATTTCAACTGAGCAACAATGCAACTTTTTGCACCAACCGAGATTGGGTCACCAAATGGAATCTGAATGGAGTCTCCTTCAATTGAGCCTTTTTCTTTTAGAACTTCCCAAGATAGTCCTTTTACACTTCATAGATCTTTGATATCTCTCACAAGGTCTGATATATCACTCTCTAAAAATTGTTGCCCAATTTGGCTTACTACACCTTGGGAACACTTCGATCTGACATGTGCAATAACGTTCTTGATGCTACATGAGAAAAAAAAGGTATCCACTACCATTTACCCAGCCAACCGGAGCTGATAGAGATAACAATTTTCTCTGACAAAAAATGTTTTGAAAGATGCACCATTGAGAAACTTTTATCTGAGCAACAATGCAACTTTTTGCACCAACCGACGGTCCTTGTGCACTTCAAGGATCTCTTATATCTCTCGCAAGGTCTAAGATATCACTCTGCAAAAATGGCTACCCAATTTGGCTTAGTGCACCTTGGGAACACTTAGGTCTGACATGTGCAAAAACATGCTCAAAGCTACACAAGTGAAAAAAGGTATTCATTAGTGTTTACCCAGCCAACTGGAGTTGATGGAACTAATGGTTTGGTCCCACGATGAACGGTTTGAAGGATGCACCATTGAGAAACTTTTAACTGAGAAACAATGCAACATTTTATTCCAACCAAGACAGAGTTGCCAAATGGAATCTGAGTGGAATCTCCTAGAACTAAGCCATGTGCTTGTAGACCTTCCCAAGGAAATCCTTGTGCACTTCACAGATCTCTGATATCTCTCACAAGGTTTGAGATATCACTCTCCAAATAATGCTGCCCAATTTATCATAGTGCACCTTGGGAACACTTCGATCTGACATATGCTACAATGTTCTTGATGCTACGCGAGCAAAAAAAGGTATCCACGAGGGTTTACCCGGCCAACCAGAGCTGATGGAACTGGCGGTTTTCTCCCATGATGAATATTTCTTAATGCTCTCGAATTGTTAGTGGTATGTTTAAAATTTGAACTTTGAAACTAATCATGATTAAGTCAGTCAACACTTTACTAAAATTCAATTACTTGTAATATTCAGCCACCCCTCCCAATAACCCAAAAAATCAAACTTTTTATGTCTTCTGACAACCCAACTCTATTACCATACACAACACATATTTCGTGCCTGAATACACTTGCATGAATACAAAATATTATGAATAAACATATGAATGCTATCAAAAGTTTGACATATAGAATTACTTAAAATCTTAGATACACAACTATATGTTGGAAATACAATATTGGGAAAGCAAGATACTGGGGGGGGGGGGGGGAATTAGATCTTGAACTTTAATCACTTTACAAAAANATATTGGGAAAGCAAGATACTGGGGGGGGGGGGGTGAATTAGATCTTGAACTTTAATCACTTTACAAAAAATTGATCCACAATCTTATAAATATGTAATCAATCTAACATCTAGTAGCATCCATGACAGTAAATGAATAACACAATACATAGAATTTGGTAACCCAGAAACCCAAATAGGTAAAACTAGGGTGGGGATGACACCAAAAAAGTCTTCACTACTGTAGCAATAAAGTGTGCCTGTTAGGGCTACAAAAGTTTAATTACAATATGTAATCTACCTTGTTAAAGGTCTGCCTAGTTAAGAGCTTTAGATCATTACAATCTACCGTGTGAAAGGATTTTAACTTATAGTAAAGTAAGCACTCTGCTAAGAGATTTAGAAAGGTCTGCTAGAATGACTATGTAATTAAGAGATTTCACCTGATACACTTGTTAGAATGTCTCAAGATATGATCCTTTGATATGCACTCTGATGCTGATAACATATCTCCTCTTTATAATGCCTTTTCTGATCTTATAATCTGATATGTCCATACTCTGATGCTCACTTCTCTTCTACTCTGCTAGATCTATGCTTCTTATAAAAAAAACCCTTCACACATATCTCATGTATGTATGCACCTTCTCTTTGTGCTCTTTAATTGCTCACTCATAATTAGGGTAAGAAGCAATCTTACTACACTTTGAATCTGGCGAATAGATCTAGATCAATGATCAAAAATAAAACTTATGCCTCCTAGGCATTCCAATTTTATTATTGGCTCCATGCCACACATAGGATAAAACAATTAAATGTGTAATTAACTCTGTAGAGAATATTAAATTCTTCACATATGTCAGCCCAAAACACCCATAAGTCAGCCCAAACATGTTACCTTAAAGTTTGTGTCATATCTAACATGTATGTCAAAACTGTCTTGCTCGACACTTGAGTCTCTGGTGCTCGGCACAGAATTGCTGAATAGCTCGGCATCTATGATCTGTTCTTCTTGGCAATGACTTGCCAGGTAGCTCGGCCTATACTATTTTAGCTCGGCTGCAGTGGTAGCCAACCAAAACTGCCTGAATAAATGACTAAGTGTGGACACTAAATGATCAAAAAAAACTTAGAGATTAACAATCTCCCCCTTTGATATTTAGTGCAAAAAACACTTATCATTTCTTTTAGTACTCCCCTTTTAATTATACTTCATACTATACATGCCTTTAGCAAAAAATTTTGTCACTGATAGTTGGAGGGGTTAGGTTGTACTTATCCAAAAATTGTTTATGAAGTTGAAGAATTAATGCAAATGAAGTGTCCCAACTATCTTTAACACACTACATAATTCCCAACTTAACTTCTAGCTAAGCAGCTAGACTTACCAAACTTTTTGCTGTAGCGAGATGAGAGTCTCTCTTTATCAGTTCTATGGTAGCTTTGAGTTCTTTCTACATAACCTCCAGATGAGATATCGGATGATCCTGAATCCTAATCAATTTTTCCCTAATTCGGCTATCTTCATCCATAAGCTTGGCTAACCTCCTCTTTGTATGATTCAACTTATTGAAATGAATGGAGCTAGAGCTAGCCTCCATGCTCAGTGAACTTGCATTTGACTTCATATCCAGTTGCGATTTCTCAATTAGATGCTGATTTTATTTGGTGAAGAAAGATTCATCACATAGTCTTTTGTACAAAGAAAATACATTGTTTTCAACTTCTAGAATTTCAATGAGAGAGGAAAGTTCAACCTATTGTGTAGCTATCTTTTCAGATATCTTCTCCAGTACTTTGTTCTCGAACTTTCTCTCAGACCATTGCAATAGTTTATCATTTGCCTCTATATTATCATCAGTCACCTTTTGTACAATGTGAACTAGCTGTTCTAGTATAGGTGCCTAGTCATTTACATCATCCATATCAAAGACATTTACAAAAATATTTTTGATGTCATGCAAAATTTGCTTCTGCTTCTATTCTCTCTTCATTTCTTCCTGTCTCTTCTTCCTCTTTAAAAGTTTTTGAAGGGTCTGAATCTTCTCATATGACAAGTTCTTAGGATCCCATTTAGGAATCACAATTACTTCATCTAATGTGAAATTTAGTCCCGGTGCCTTCTTCTTATGTATCTTCCTCCTTTTGGGCTTAGGTGAGCTATCAACTGGTTCAGTTTCAATAATTTCCTTTCCTTTGTCAGTAAGCAATTTAGGTACTGACTTCATCTTAATCAAGAATTCATGTTGGTTAGGTACATTCCCCATTTTGGGTCCAGTGAAGGTAGATAAAGTAGAGTGTGGTAGGTTTACCAATGCTTGTATAGCCTCTTGTTCTTTAGGCTTGTCTCCAGTTGCTTCCATTTTGTATCCGTTATTTTATAATGTCGGAGAAACCTCTAGAATAGGTGGATTTTCAGTTTTTACCTCTTGATCTTCTGGTTTCTCTTTCTTGGCTCCTTCTTCTTCATTTATCTCTTCATCAACCTTAGTAGCCTTACTAGGTGATTCGATAGTTGTGTCTGCCGGCTCATCCTAATCCTCGACATCCACATTGCTAACATTGTCCAGTGTGGTGTCAATGGGACTATCCATTTTCAAGTCTGTAACTTTCTCATCACCTATTTCCTTTTGTGTTTCAGTTTATGTTTCTGTTTGATTAGTGGTGATTTTCTCAGAAGTTCCTTCATCTATTTTCTTCTCTTTTGGAACTTCCAACCCAAAAATCTCTTTCCGAATTTGACTACTTTACTGTACTAATACTTCAATATCATTCTTCAATATAGAATAAGCTCTATATTTGGGTACAAAATTTTTCTTATATTGATAAAAAAAAAATTCTTTATGTTTCTTTGTCAATTGTGGGATGACTCTATCCAAAGTTGCTTCCCTAATTTTCCTTTCAGCCATCAATGCAAATTCCCATTTACTAGATAAGAAATCATAAAGTTCTATAGGGACATTGTTTCCTATCTCTATAGGTGTGAATTTGAATGTACTCATCATTTCTAATAGAGCTTCTTGTAACTTGACCTTATTCTCTATACTTTGCTTTTCATATTTGAAAAATTTAAATCTAGATAACCCAGTTGAACTTCTAATGTTCTTGCATACCTCATCAATGTCTATAGGATGTTTGAATGATGCTGTAGGTATGTTTCTCAAAACATCAGTGTCTATTTCCTGATCTTCTTCATCACTCAAGATTAGTCTCCTTTTCCTTGGTCTCCTGGTAGAACTGCTCGGCATAGCTTTGGTTTGTACTTGTTTCTTTTTCCCTGAGATTCTCTCAAAAGCATTCTTCCTTGTGTAGACTGATGTTCTCACCACAGGAGTTGAAATAGCTAATTCCCTGGTCCTTGTTCTATTTACAATAGGAAGAGTAGCCTGAGGTTTGACTTTT
This sequence comes from Thuja plicata, assembly GCA_018584345.1. Classification (NCBI taxonomy): domain Eukaryota; kingdom Viridiplantae; phylum Streptophyta; class Pinopsida; order Cupressales; family Cupressaceae; genus Thuja; species Thuja plicata. Next base: position 123,362 of record MU225253.1, on the reverse strand, counting down.
CTTTCTTTGGTTGCCTTGGCAACTCTTGCCTATTTCCCTTTCCCTTTAACAACTATATCCTCTTCAGACACAACTTCTTCTTCTTCTTCACTAGGTATGTCTTCTCCTTGTCCAGTAGTTAAGTCTAGAGGAGCATCCTCTACTTCCTCATCACTTACAATGCCAACCATCTTTTTCAAATTCTTGAAAATATTTTTCCTCTTTCTTTCCATGGTGCCAGCCTTTAGGTTCATAGAAATTTTGGCCTTGGCTTCTTCATAATTACCAAAGTGTTTAGAAGTACTATCAATTTCCTCTACTAGTAGTGTTGTGATTGCTGTAGATTTTTTATCTATGTCTACTTCATAAGGTAATGGCCTTAGCCATGATACCCTAGGTAATATAGCTTGAACATAAGTTTAATAGGCGTCAACTAGAAAACACACATCCTCATAATGTCATTCCACTAATGAACTAGGAATTCTTCTTCTCAGTATCATACTTTTCTTGAACTCCACAAAGTATGTTCCCATCACAGTATCAAAATTATCACCTAGTTGTTGAATCAATACATTTATCTGTTGGGTGATAGGTCTATCTGTTTTCCGTACTATGTTTCCATAGGTAGGAAAAGTCTTTTGAGCATAGAAAAATATGCATACAAGCAAGGATCTGAACTTACACATAGAATTCTTTGCTTTCCTGATTGATACAAGCTTCTTAGAAAGATGTATTAGTTGTAGCTCGGCCAGGTCATATGTGTGATCCTTCTTGATGATCTTCCATGCTTGGTCTACTGCAATGCAAGGCACATTGTCCAGTCAGCTTGGCTGATAGAACTTGTGAGCTATAAACCTCACAACAAAATCAAGTTCTAGGTCTTGGATGGTGGAAATAGTCATTCCCCTTTTGTTCCAGAGGGCTTTAGTGACCTTCCCTATGTCTTCTTTACTTTGGCATTTCATGGTCCTTTTCCTGTTGATTGTAGGGTAACCAGTTACATGATGTATTATATCCTTGGTAATCTTTATTGGTCCATTCTCCAACCAAATTCTCATATCATGTACCCTGCTAAGAACAATTTTGATCCATTCTTCCATGAAATTCCTTACAAACTCTAGGGCTTGAGTTAACCCTCGCTTGGCTAAATGATTATGTTCAATTTTTAGGGCTCCATCTATACATAGTTTCCCGTAGGATTCCCTCAGCTCATGGTATCCAACTTCACTAATTTTACACATGTAACATGCACTAATGTCATGAATCATGAGTACCTTTAGAGGGATCGAAGATAGGGCTCCATTTAGATCAAATTTGATCACGCTCTCTGGAATGGCTCAAAAGTTGGGAGGGGCATAGGTGTCGCTCCTCACCAATTGAACTTCTATCAATTCCTTCTCCATTCTCTTAACTCATATAGACAAACTAGAAGCCATGATTTCATGATAAGGGGTTTCAAAAATGAAATAGAGTACCTCAGCAACAGTTGAAGTTCACACTTTTGCTGAATAGCCGATGATACGCTATAGAATTCTTCAAAAATCTCTGCTAAAATCAAGTTCACCAATGCTTCAACACTTCAAGAAATCTCAAATTGCAAGGTGAAATGAATTGTGAATGGTTCATCCCTTTATACACTTTGAGGTATGTTTGCAATAAATGTTCTATCCATTGGAGTTAGTGCAAAATAGCTATCCTCGGCTGACTCTGACAATCATTCGGTCACAACCCAAACTAGCTCGACATATATGCTGACAAGCTCAATTTTAGTATAATACTGATGCTCGGAACCTCTAGTGCTTAGATGACTTTGCTCAGTACTTTAACATTAAAAAATTTAATGAAGCATCTTTTCATATGTAGATATGGACTTTGGCAAAGTATATGTTAGGAACTGATGTAAGATATGAAATTTAAATATAGTTCCTTACGTACCTCTTCTTCTTAGTTTGAGATTGTGTGATCACCTGATCCATTGGATTGGGTGACCTCAGCTTCAGTAGTTTCAGTATTGCTTGACTCAGTTTTCCTTACCCATGTTTGGTTCATCTATGCTCTAATTTCCTCAATAGTAGGATCAGGTACTCTTGTCTTGCACTCTCTCTTAGTATGACCAATTTTCAAACAACTAAAACAAACCAGGCTTCCATTCATCCAACTCTTAGATCTTCCTCTGAAATGTGTCTTTATGCAGTCTTGAGGAGCATGTCCATACTCTTCATGTAGTAATGACAAGTTTGCCTTGTGTTATAATCCCAATTGTAAGTGTTGTCTTTTCTTGGTGATTTTTCTTGTGTCTTTGATGTCCATTGATGTTTAGCATTAGATCTGCAATCTTGTGCCTTATGTTCAATTTTTTTAAAATTGTAACAATATCCATTGATTCTTGATGTGGGAGGTGCATCATTTTCCTTAGCCCAACATTCATGTGCTTTATGTCCAAATTTCTTATAGTTAAAGAAATAACCATTAAAGTTAGGTTTAGGATTGGACTTACCATTCTTGCTTCAACAAATGTTTGCAGTGTGTCCTAATTTTCCATAGTTGTGGCATACAGGTTTGTTACTCTTTGTCTTTGCATTCCTCTCTTTACCATTCTTTGATTATTCTCCTTTTTGAGTAGATTTTTTTGGTTCAGTGTGACCTAATCCAGAAGAATCATTTGGTCTCCTTGATGCTTCCATCAGATTTTCAAAATGAGTCAAAGCTTCATTAGGTTTATTCAACCTTTCATTCAGTTCTTTCTTAGATCTCAAATCATCTTTCAATTGATTGTTCTCAGATCTCAAATTCAAAATTTCCATGTCTTTCCTACTGATATCCTGATTTGCAAGTAGCAGTTGATTTGCCATGTCAACCTGATTGATTGTCATCATTTGCACATCATGTGACCTTTCATCAAGTCTGACAGTTATCACTATTTTACCTTCTTTAGCCATAGCTTTGTCATCTTTATCTTTCTTCTTTTGTTCCACTACTTCACATAGTCTTACTGTCTGCATTTCTTGTTCTCTTTTCAGGTTCCTGACTTCTTCACACAATACATTGTTCTTTTCTAGTAGATCTGCAATTGCTACATTGCTCTTAGTAGAATCTCCATTCTAAAATAGATTTGCAGTTTCTTCTTCTTGATAATGAGTATCATTCATTTGTTTGGACAAATGTTTCCTAGATGTCATTGACTTTCTCAATTCATGTCTAGCTGTCTCAAGCTAATGTAATGCTATCTAAATTTAAATATTTTGATTCTCAATGACTTTACACAATCAATAAATCTCCATCTCAAGATCTGTACTCTCAAGTTGATTAAAATTTTTGTAGGAGAACGAAGATCTGACACCAATTGTTGGAAATACAATATTGGGAAAGCAAGATACTGAGAGGGGGGGGGGGGGGGGGGCTAAATTAGATNGGAGGGGCTAAATTAGATCTTGAACTTTAATCAACTTTAAAACAAACTGATCCACAATAATATAAATATTTAATCAATCTAATATCTAGTAGCATCCATGACAGTAAATGAATAACACAATACATAGAATTTGGTAACCTAGAAACCCAAATAGGTAAAACTGGGGTGGGGATGACACCCACAAATTCTTCACTACTATAGCAATAAAGTGTTCCTATTAGGGCTACAAAATTTTGATTACAATATGCAATATACCTAGTTAAAGGTCTGCCCAGTTAAGAGCTTTAGATTATTACAATCTACCTTGTGAAAGGATTTCAACTTATAGTAAAGTAAGCACTCTGCTAAGAGATTTAGAAAGGTCTGCTAGAACCACTCTGTTAAGAGATTTCACTTGATACACTTGTTAGAATTTCTCAAGATATGATCCTTCGATATGCACTCTGATGCTAATAATGGATCTCCTCTTTATAATGCCTTTTCTGATCTTATAATCTGATTGTCCTTACTCTACTGTACACTGCTCTTCTACTCTGCTAGATCTATGCTTCTTATCAAAATAACCCTTCACACATCTCTCATGTATGTATGCACCTTCTCTCTGTGCTCTTTAATCGCTCACTCATAATTAGGGTAAGAAGCAATCTTATTATACACTTCAAATCTGGCGAATAGATCTAGATCAACGATCAAAAATAAAACTTAAGCCTCCTAGGCATTCCAATTTTCTGACTGGCTCCATGCCATGCATAGGATAAAAGAATTAAATGCATAATTAACTTTGTAGAGGATATTAAATGCTTTACATATGTCAGCCCAAAACACCCATAAGTCATCCCAAACATATTACCTTAAAGTTTGTGTCATATATAACATGTATCTGAAAATTGTCTTGCTCAGCACTTAAGTCTCTAGTGCTCAGCATGGAACTTCTGAATAGCTCAATGTCTATGATCCATTCTGCTTGGCAATGACTTACCAGGTAGCTCGGCCTATACTATTTTAGCTCGGTCACAGTGGTATCCAACCAAAACTACTTGAATAAATGGCTATGTGTGGACACTAAATGATCAACAAAAACTTAGAGATTAACAATTTCCCACTTTGATATTTACTGGAAAAAACACTTATCATCTCTTTTACATCCACAAAACTACCTAAGAACATATAGCACTCCTCTTTTGATTATACTTCATACTATACATGCCTTTAGCAAAAAATTTTGTCACTGATAGCTAGAGGGGTTAGGTTGTACTTATCCAAAAACTATTTATGAAGTTTAAGAATTAATGAAAATGAAGTGTCCCAACTATATTTAACAAACTTCATAATTCCGAACTTAACTTCTAGCTCAGCAGCTAGACTTACCAAAATTTCTATACTAGACAGATGAGAGTCTCTCTTTATCAGTTCTTTAGTAGTTGTGAGTTCTTTCTTCTTAACCTCTAGATGTGGTATCAAATTACCCTGAATCCTAATCAATTTTCCCCTGATTCAACCATCTTAAGCCATAAGCTTGGCTAACCTCCTCTGTGTATGAGTCAACTTATTGAAATGAATGGAGCTAGAGGTAGCTTCCATGCTCAGGGAACTTGCAGTTGACTTCATATCTAGTTGCAATTTCTCAATTAGCTACTGGTTTTCTTTGGTGAAGAAAGATTCATCACATAGTCTTTTCTACAAAGAAAATACATTGTTTACAACTCCTTCTAGAATTTCAATCAGAGAGGAAAGTTCAACCTATTGTGTAGCTATCTTTTTAGATATCTTCTCCAGTACTTTGTTCTCAAAATTTCTCTCAAACCATTGTAATTGTTTTGCATTTACCTCTATATTATTATCAGTCACCTTTTGTACAATGTGAACTAGTTGTTTTAGTATAGGTGCCTAGTCATTTACATCATCCATATCAAAGGCATTTACAAAAATATCTTTGATGTCATGCAGAACTTGCTTCTACTTTTGTTCTCTCTTCATTTCTTCTTGTCTCTTCTTCCTCTTCAAAAGTTCTTGAAGGGTCTGAATGTGCTCGTATGACAAGTTCTTAGGATCCCATTTAGGAATCACAATTACTTCATCTAATGTGACATTTAGTCCTGGTGACTTCTTCTTATGTATCTTCTTCCTTTTGGGCTTAGGTGAGCTATCAACCAGTTCAGTTTCAATAATTTACTTTCCTTTGTCAGTAAGAAATTCAGTTGCTGACTTCATCTTACTCAATATTTCCTGCTAGTCACGTACATTCCCCATTTTGGGTCCAATGGGGGTAGATTAAGTAGAGTGTGGTAGGTTTACCAACACTAGTATAGCCTCTTGTTCTTTAGGCTTGTCTCCAGTTTCTTCCATTTTGTCTCTGTTGTTTAATAATGTCTGAGAAACCTCTAGAATAGGTGGATTTTCAGTGTTTACCTCTTGATCTTTTGGTTTCTCTTTCTCTTCTCCTTCTTCATTTATCTCTTCATCGACCTCAGTATCCATGATAGGCAATTCAATAGTTGTGTCTACCGGCTCATCCTGATTGTCAGAACCCACATTGCTCACATTTTCCAGTGTGGTGTCAATGGGACTATCCATTGTTAATTTTGTAACTTTCTCATCACCTAGTTCATTTTGTGTTTCAGTTTTAGTTTCTATTTGATTAGTGGTGATTTTCACAGAAGTTCCTTCATCTATTTTCTTCTCTTTTGGAACTGCCAACCCAAAAATCTCTTTCCAAATTTGAGTACTTTGTTGTACTATTCCTTCTATATCATTCTTCAAAATAGCATAAGCTCTATATTTGAGTACAAACTTTTTCTTATATTGATCAACACATTTTGCTTTCTATTTCTTTGTCAATTGTGGCATGACTCTATCTAAAGTTGCTTCCCTAATTTACCTTTCAGTCATCAATGCAAATTCCCATTTACTAGATAACAAATTATAAAGTTCTGTAGGAGCATTGTTTCCTATCTCTATAGGTTTCAATTTGAATGTACTCATCATTTCTAATAGAGCTCTTGTAACTTGACCTTTTTCTCTATACTTTGTTTTTCATATTTGATAAATTTAAATCCAGATAACCCAATTGAAATTCTAATGTTCTTGCATACCTCATCAATGTCTATAGGATGTTTGAATGATGATATAGATATGTTTCTCAACACATCAGTGTATGTTTCCTCATCTTCTTCATCACTCAAACTTAGTCTCCTTTTCCTTGGTCTCTTAGTAGAACTGCTCGACGCAACTTTGGTTTTGACTTTTTTTTTCCCTGAGCTTCTCTCAGCAGCATTCTTCCTTGTGTAGACTGATGTTCTCACCATAGGAGGTGAAATAGTTGATGCCCTAGTCCTTGTTCTATTTATAGCAGGAGGGGTAGCCTTAGATTTAACTTTGCTTGCCTTGGAAACCAATGGTTGTTTCCCTTTCCCTTTAACAACTACATCCTCTTCAGACTCAAATTCTTCTTGTTGTTGTTGTTCTTCTTCTTCACTAGGTATGTCTTCTCCTTGTCCAGTAGTTAAGTCTAGAGGAGCATCCTCTGCTTCCTCATCACTTGCAATGCCAACCATCTTTTTCAAATTCTTGACAATCTTTTTCCTCTTTCTTTCCATGGTGTCAGCCTTTAGGTTCTTAGAAATTTTGGCCTTGGCTTCTTCATAGTTACCAAAATGTTTAGTAGTACTATCAATTTCTTATGCTAGTAGTGTTGTGATTACTGTAGATGTTTCATCTATGTTTACTTCATAAGGTAATGGCCTTAGCCATGATACCCTAGGTACTACAACCTGAACATAAGTGTAATCTATGTCAACTAGAAAACACACATCCTTATAATGTTGTTCCTCTAATGAACTAGGAATTCTGCTTCTTAGTCTTATACTTTTCTTGAACTCCACAAAGTATGTTCCCATCACATTATCAAAATTATCACCTAACTGTTGAATCAATACATTTATCTATTGGGTGATAGGTCTATCTATTTTCCACACTATGTTTCCATAGGTAGGAAAAGTCTTTTGAACATAGAAAAATATTCATACAAGCAAGGATCCAAACTTACACATAGAATTCTTCGCTTTCCTGATTGATGCAATGTTCTCAGCAAGCTATATTAGCTATAGCTCAGCTAGGTCATATGTGTGATCCTTCTTGATGATGTTCCATGCTTGGTCTATTACAATGCAAGGCACACTATCCAGTCAACTTGACTGATAGAACTTGTGAGCTATAACCCTCACAAAAAAATCAAGTTCTAGGTCTTTGATGGTGTAAATAGTCATTCCCCTTCTGTTCCAAACGACTTTAGTGACCTTCTCTATATCTTCATTACTCTAGAATTTCATGGTCCTTTTCCCATTGATTGTAGGGTAACCAGTTACATGACGTATGATATCCTTGGTAATCTTTACTGGTCCATTATCCAACCAAATGTTCATATCATGTACCCTGCTAAGAACAAATTTGATCCATTCTTCCCTAAAATTCCTTAGAAACTCTAGGGATCGAGTTAACCCTCTCTCGGCTAAATGATTATGTGCAGGTTTTAGGGCTTTATCTATACATAGTTTCCCATAGGATTCCCTCAGCTTGTGGTCTCCAACTTCACTGATTTTACACATGTAACATGCCCTAATGTTATGAATCATAAGTACCTTCGGAGGGATCGAAGATAGGGCTCCAGTCAGATCACCTTTAATCACGCTCTTAGGAATGGCTCAAAAGCTGGGAGGCACACAGGTGTCGCTCCTCACCAATTGAACTTCTATCAATTCCTTCTCCATTCTCTTAACTGGTGCAGACGAAATAGTGGCCATGATTTCACAATAAAGGGTTTCAAAGATGAAACAGAGTACCTCGACAACTGTCAAAGTTCACACTTTTTCTGAATAATCGATGGCACGCTATAGAATTCTTTGAAAATCTTTGCTGAAATCAAGTTCACCAATGCTTCAACACTTCAAGAAATCTCAAATCACAAGGTGAAATGAATCATGAATAGTTCATCCCTTTATAGGCTTTGAGGTAGGTTTGAAATAAATGTTCTATCCATTGGAGTTAGTGCAAAATAGCTATCCTTAGCCGACTCTGATAATCACTCGGTCACAACCCAAACTAGCTTGGCACATATGCCGATGAGCTTGGTCTTAGTATAATACTGATTCTCAGCACCTCTAGTGCTTAGATGACTTTGCTTGGTACTTTAACTTTAAAAAATGTCCTGATGCATCTTTTCATATGCACATATGGACTTTGGCACAGTATATGTTAGGAATTGATGTAAGATATGAAATTTAAATATAGTTCCTTACATACCTCTTCTGCTTAGTTTGAGATTGTGTGATCACCTAATCCACTGGATTGGGTGACCTTGGCTTCAGTAGTTTCACTGTTGCTCAGCTTTGTTTTCCTTACCCATGTCTGGTTCATCTGTGCTCTAATTTCCTCAATAGTAGGAGCAGGTACTCTTGTCTTGCACTCTCTCTTAGTATGACCAATTTTCAAACAACTAAAACAAACTAGGCTTCCATTCATCCAACTCTTAGAACTTCCTCTGAAATGTATCTTTATGCAGTCTTCAGGTGCATGTCCATACTCTTGACAGTAATGACAACTTTGCCTTGTGTTATAATCCCAATTGTAAGTGTTTCCTTTTCTTGGTTCTTTTGTTTGTGTCTTTGATGTCCATTGATGTTTAGCATTAGATCTATAATCTTGTGCCTTATGTCTAAATTTTTGACAATTGTAACAATATCCATTGATTCTTGATGTGGTAGGTGCATCATTTGCCTTAGCCCAACATTCATGTGCTTTATGTCCAAATTTCTTATAGTTAAAGCAATAACCATTGAACTTAGGTTTAGGATTGGACTTACCATTCTTGCTTCGAAAAATGTTTGTAGTGTGTCCTGATTTTCCACAGTGGTGGCATATAGGTTTGTTTCTCTTTGTCTTTGCATTCCTCTTTTCACCATTATTTGATGATTATCCTTTCTCAGTAGATGTTTTTGGTTCAGTGTGCCCTAATCTAGAAGAATCTTTTGGCCTCCTTAATGCTTCCATCAGATTCTCAAAATGAGTCAAAGCTTCATTAGGTTTATTGAACCTTCAATTCAGTTCTTTCTCAAATCTCAAATCATCTTTCAATTGATTGTTCTCAGATCTCAGATTTACAGTTTCCATGTCTTTCCTACCGATCTCTTGATTTGCATGTAGCAATTGATTTTCCATGTCAACCTGATTGATTGTCATCATTTGCACATCATGTGTCCTTTCATAAAGTCTAGCAGTTATCATTATTTTATCTTCTTCATCCATAGCTTTGTCATCTCCAGCTTTCTTCTTTTGTTCCACTACTTCACATAGTCTTACTGTCTACATTTCTTGTTCTCCTTTTAGGTTCCTGACTTCTTCACACAATACATTGTTCTTTTCCAGTAGATCTGCAACTACTGCATCACTCTCAGTAGAATCTCCATTCTGAAATAGTTTTGTAGTGTCTTCTTCCTGATAATGAGTATCATTCATTTGTTTAGAAAAATCTTTCCTAGATGTTAATGACTTCCTCAATTCCTGTCTAGCTATCTCAAGCGGATGTAATGCTAGCTAAATTTCAATCCTTGGATTCTCAGTGACTTTACCCAATCTGTAAATCTCCATCTCTAGATCTGTACTCTCAAGCTAATTAAAACTTTTGTAGGAGAATGAAGCTCTGATACCAATTTTTGGAAATACAATATTGGGAAAGTAAGATACTGAAAGGGGGGAGGGGGTGAATTAGATCTTGAACTTTAATCACTTTAAAATAAACTGATCCACAATCATATAAATATGTAATCAGTCTAACATCTAGTAGCGTCCATGATAGTAAATGAATAACACAATACATAGAATTTGGTAACCCAGAAACCCAAATATGTAAAACTGGGGTGGGGATGACACCCACAAATTCTTCACTACTACAACAATAAAGTCTCCCTATTAGGGCTACAAAATTTTGATTACAATATGCAATCTACCTAGTTAAAGGTCTTCCCAGTTAAGAGCTTTATATCATTACAATCTACCTTGTGAAAGGATTTTAACTTACAGTAAAGTAAGCATTCTGCTAAGAGATTTAGAAAGGTCTGCTAGAACCACTCTATTAAGAGATTTCACTTGATACACTTGTTAGAATGTCTCAAGATATGATCCTTCGATATGCACTCTGATGCTGATAATAGATCTCCTCTTTATAATGCCTTTTCTGATCTTATAATCTGATATGTCCTGACTCTCTTGCTCACTTCTCTTCTACTCTACTAGATCTATGCTTCTTATCAAAACAACCCTTAACACATCTCTCATGTATGTATGCACCTTCTCTCTGTTCTCTTCAATCGCTCACTCATAATTAGGGTAAGAAGCAATCTTATTATACACTTTGAATATGGTGAATAGACCTAGATCAATGATCAAAAATAAAACTTATGCCTCCTAGGCATTCCAATTTTCTGATTGGCTCCATGCCACACATAGGATAAAACAATTAAATGTGTAATTAACTTCATGGATAATATTAAATGCTTCACATATGTCGGCCCAAAATGCCCATAGTCATCCCAAACATATTACCTTAAAGTTTGTGTCATATCTGACATGTATGTCAAAACTGTCTTGCTCGACACTTAGGTCTTTGGCGCTTGACACAGAATTGCTGGATAGCTCGGCATCTATGATCTATTCTACTTGGAAATAACTTTCTGGGTAGCTCGGCCTATACTATTTTAGCTTGGCCGCAGTGGTAACTGACCAAAACTACCTGAATAAATGACCAAGTGTGGACACTATATGATCAACAAAAACTTAGAGATTATCACTATAGATCAAAATAAGTGTCATTTCCACTCATAAAGTGTATAAGTTTAACACATGGTACTTTATGAAATCTCATTCCAATCCTACGTTCAGAAGGCACAAGAAAAGTTAATAGAGAAAAATAAGTTTATAGGTTGACAAAAAGATTATGAATTTATAATTAAGTAAACGAACCAAAAAACATGACTAGCCAATGCATAGTGAAGCTTATCATCATAAAAGATGTGCTAATCAAATTCCCACCTCAATCTTCTATATCTGTCATATATATATCCAACTCCACTTACAATCCACATATAAAACCAAGTTTATTAGCTCAAACAAATGAAGCAGAAAAATGCAATTAATGTATTGAATGTAAGCGTAATGAATATGGAAAAATTTGTAGTGAGTTGCACTTACCTATTGAAGTTTTCCCAAAGGGTCATCTCTCTGCTTGAGGGTATTCAATACTGCTTCATTATTAGGAGTACTAATAGTCCAAAGTTCTTTTGTCTTTCTCTTTCCTTAATGTTTGAACAACTTAACATTCACTGCTATAACAAGGTGTGAATACATGAGAATGGTTTTGTGATTCTCTTAGTCTTCAAATGCAAGAATGCCATTATTTCTAATCATGTTAGTCCACAACCATGTTCTCGCAACAACATGTGATCCCGTTGGGTATGTGAAAATATCATCATCTTTCATCGGTTGTGCAAGTTTCTGCTTTCTTCGTACACAACGTGTTAACCAGTAATCTGATCTCTCATAATTCCTCTATGGTGCAACCAATGCAAAAACATGTCCTGGCTATAGAAGATATGAAAGATGGCCATCGTAAAGTGAAATCTCTCTCTCTCTCTCTGTCTCTCTATTATTGTTACAATATAAATATTAATAAATATTTAATACTAATATTATACTATTATATAATAGAGAAATAAATAAAAATAATATAATACTAATTTATATAATATAATACTAATATAAATAATTCTATAAGACTAATTTGATAATACTAATGCTAATAAAAATTATATATAGAACGTAAAAAAAAATCATAAAATTGAAAAAACCATTGAAAAAATTGGGCGAGATATATCGTATATCCGATATTATCAGATATCTGAAAGTTCTAGATATTCGATATATTTTTGAATATCTGATTAGCCATGGTTTTTGCCTTGGGTTTTGGCTTTTCAATGTCAAATGTGGATGGTCAACCAAAAAGACGTGTTCACCATATTTCCTTCGATCTCTAGACTTTGACCATGTAGCTGATGACCTTTTTTCACTCGAAATTGATGAAACAAAAAGGGTTTCTTAAATAAATTATAAGCTTTCCATCAATATAATTGTTGTCAAATATTGAGTTCAGTATGTAATCATTACTTATTTTCTAATTGAGTTATCTCTAAAGTCCTAATTGATAGATTGATTAAAAAATAACTATAACTTTCAAACGGTTTAACCTTTTTGAAATCCAAAACCTTGCGTCACATTCTACGCTTCACCTACTATAAGAAAAAAAAGTTTACAATTAGTTAAGGTGGTCAGACATGAGATTTTTTTTACTCTGCATAAGTTGTAGTAAAAAATTCATAATTAATTATTTACTTGAGAAAAAATTACACAAAAATATGCGTCACATCTAGGCATCAGCCTACTTCTTATATCTAGAATCTTGTGAAAATATATCATCATTTGACTATGATTAAGGTGGTCAGACATGCAAGTACTTTTTATCTTTCTCCTAAAATTTTCATACTATTGCATAAAAATCTAAAGTTTTCAACAATTAGACTATTTTTTTTTTCTGATAAGGGCTGGTAGTTTAGAAACTACATCCAATTTCCTATAGACTTTGTTCTTACAACTTTTTCACATAAGGTTGATAAGATGTTCAAATTTTTACGTCAAGTTGACTAACCCCAATTTTCTCATTTTTCATTGCCACTTAAGGCCATAGATTGACATACCATGATCCTGCACATACCCTTCTATCATGTCTTCTGTAGTTCTTACTTTAGAATAGTGAGCTTTTCATAGTCAATCATCATTTTTTTAGTCATAGTCAGTTGGTAGTCCAATTTCTACTATTGCGAGTCCTGATTTGTTGATCTAGTCCTTTCATCAGTCCATCATCATCACCAATTTAGTCTTACTTGTCTGCTATCCTTTTGTGAGTCATTAGTGCATTATTATCTAAGTTTGTTAACCTTGACTTGGATATGAAGTATTTGCATCTCCTTCTTAGTTGGATGTTATCTTGTTGTCATCATCATCTATCTTGGACTTAAATAACACGTAAATTTTTACTTCAATGCTTTTCAAATGATCAATTGATTCATGCCTATACAAACTAGAGGCTCTCTCAAACAATCTCAAGAAGAAGAGAGACAAAAACTTACACTAAAAGTAAACCCTTTTTCATAGAACAACCAAAAACTTCAAGCAAGTCAACCTTTCATCATGATAGATAATCTAACTCAATAATTTCTAGAGAAAGGCAAGGATGAGAAGGTTTTAGATGTACACATGACAATGTTAGTATCTGAGATACTGATAGGGAGCACTCCTCAAGTGAATCTGAGCCCAATGAGGCCAGTATTATCATATGTAAAAATGATGAAAACTGTCATGGCTCAAGAGAAAGAACAATACTTCCTTGAACTAGCATGACAAGGAACACAACTTCCTCCACAATACAAAGCTGAAGACGTCATCGCAAAAGAGGAAGAAAGTCCTTTAACCTTGGTAACAAAAAATTGCAAGCCTTGCAAGATGAATTACAGGAAATGAAAAAGGAAAAAGAGAAAATAACCACAAAGTATTCTTTAGACACCAAATATATTCTTAATATAAATCTAATTAAATTTAGTTTTCAAAAATATGAGAAGATAATTCTAATTTTTTTTTAATAATAGTTGCACTTCTATTTAAAGTAATTTATTTCTAATTTTAAATTTTATTTTATTGTAATTTTCATAAGTTCTTTTAATTCTATCATATTATTTGTTATTTTAAATTTTTTTTGTTATTTTACAAAATTTTGTTTTTATAAGTTAAAAGTATAATTCCAGTAGAATTTTTTAAGTTTTAATAAATAGAGTAAAACCAAAATGAAAAAAAAAATTAATCAAAAATTAAAAATAGCAATTGTATGAAAATTTTACAAATGATAATAATATTATTAATATATTTAATTATTAATGGTGGCGTAGTCTATTTGTACTTACAATTTCCTCTTATAGTCATGGTTACGTATAATTTCCTCTTATAGTCAAGGTTATATTTCATCTTTTAAAATTATATATTTTTATTTCATATATATACATTTATAGATTAGATAAGATAAATTTATTAATGTCCAACAAGAGACCAACAAGGGTCTAAGGGAATGGAGATGTACAGCAAAAGGAACAACAAACCAACTGACCACCAAACAGTGGCCAAGAAAGCAACTAAGAGCAAAAAAAAAAGAAGAGAAGAAGAAACAACAAGAAAGAAGAAAAGACACAAGAGGACTAAGGATCATTTTCAGGTAGAAAGAAATCCAACACTGAAGGATAATGATCTAGATGAGCAGGAACCTGGGGTTGTCGCTGTGAGCTACTAGAGATGTGTTGCAAACAGGTAAAGGTGTTGCAGGTTCTCACAGATCTAGAGTGACTGGTGATGGAGGCAATGTGAGGCCGCTTCACCCACCATAAAGGAGACTAGGGCGAGAAAATGTTGTAACGAGCTGATCGGATATCTATCTCTAGGGGAAACAAAGCTATAGAGTATGCTTGTGGAGCTATACAATCTCAGAGATAAAGTGCCAGACATCTCTAATCGGTATAGCTCAAGAAAGAAGTCAAGGAACTACACCCTCTGAATAAGCAATAGAATCTCCCTCTAATCTCATAGTAAGTAGGACAATGGAAGATGACGAATGTATTAGTCTCAATCTCGGCCAGGGTGCATAACCTACAAATTTGATCATCTCTGTCAATGTCATGGTTTGTTTGGGCCCGAAGGCGGTGAGATCCAACCATGAAAGATCCCAGCATGATGTGAAGGGTGTGGCACCAATGTTGGGATAAGTATCTAGGATGAACAATAATCCCATCCCGAATGTCTAGAAATTTCTCAGCATAAAAATCCATCCTCGGACGCAGACCCCCATACGGGTGATCCAGGTCATGGTGATATACTGCCTGTATATGTCAATTCTCACATGTTTTTTCAACTCTTATCTAGAAGGAAGGAGGTGAGACAGAGTGTCAAGTGAGAATTGATAGGGGGGAGGTGATCAATGTCAATCCCGATGGAACCTAAAAGGGAAGAGGCCTGGGCATACCAACAATGGGCTCTAGGGGAGGGGTCTGAATTGGCAAGTGCCACTGAAGAGAAATAGGCCAGGTAGGAGTATCTATTGTGACCATCATTTGAGTCTGAAAAATAATGGAGGTAGTGAATAAACCAAACCAGATCAAAGATGGCCCCCAATCTAAAGGGATGAGCCCCAAACTCAGCCAGAATGATGCTATGATAGGTGGACCAATGACATCTGATGATACGCTGAAGGAAGATAGTTTGAACATGCTCAATAGAGGCCCAATCAGAATCTAGAAGGGATAGCCCCCAAACAATAGATCCATAAAGTACCGTAGGTCTAACCAAGGAATCCAAGAGGGACAACTTGGATGCGGTGTCCTAAAAATGATGTATGAAATACTGTCTCTCCAACATGGCAAGGGAACCCATCCCTTTACTTATCTTGGGAAGAATGGAAGGTCTCAGGATAAAGCGAGGGCCAGAGAACTTGACCCCAAGGTAGGTGTATGAATAAGTAATCTTAATCTCCAGTCCCTAATAGTAGAAATGAAGATGTGAGGTCTTCAGGCAGTTGAAGATCATCACCCGTATCTTACCAAGATTCACCACTAGCTGTCTCAAATCACAAAAAGAGGCCAAGCTATCAAGAATTATCTAGAGAATTTCCAGTGAGGAGGCAAGGAGAATCACATCATCAACAAAGAGGATAATTGAGATAAGAACTTGGTGCAGGTATCAACCATCACTTGGAAGTGAGGAATCTCTGAAAAAAGCCTTGAGCTCGTCAATGTAGATGTTGAACAAGGTAGGGGAAAGGGGGAACCCCTGTTTCACTCCCATAGTGCTCTAGATAGGGTTAGACAAACCCTCAGGAATCCTAAATCTTCCCTCAACATGTGCATAAAGTATCAAAGTAGCTGTTAAAAGAGTCTCAAAGATCCTGATCTCTCTAAGTCTTTGGAAGAGGGCCACCCAAGGAATGATATCAAACACCTTACAAAAATCAATGATGTAGTAGTAGACTTTCACAAAATGATGGTGATCCTCCTCAATAATCACCCATAAAGTTAGGATGTGGTCCATGGTCTGGTAATCTTCCCAGAAGCTGGCTTGACCTCTAGCGCTACAATCTCTCCTATCGAACTCCCTATTAAGAATAGTATTCAGTGTCGTTGCGTAGAGTTTGGTGAAGGTGTGCCCAATCATGATGGTCCTTTAGTTGCTATGGTCAGAAACTAACCTAGCCTTGTGAATCAGATAGATTAAGAGTCTCAACTAGGACTCAAGGAAATTGGTGCAAACCACACTATTAAAGAGTGTCAGAAGATAGGAGCTCAGTATAGAGATATCGAGCTTGAAGAGCTCATCCTAAAAATCATCCTCATCGGCCGCCCGACTACATCTCATGGATCTGACAGCCTCATAGATGCTAGAAGTGGTAAATATGAATAGTGGGAAGTGATGAAGTTGGAACTCACAAAGTTGCAGCAGTTCACAGACAACCACTTGCAGGAGTTGTGTTCCTTTAAAGATGGGGAGAATGATGCAGCAACTTTTGGAGGTCATAACTTTTGACTCGGATGTGGGTTTTTGCTGAAATTTTACAAGCAGATATGTTAGGTCTCTTGACTGCATGGGGAGAAATAGAGGTGAGGTATATGAGATTTCATTGGTAAAATTTGTTTATTTACTATTTTTGACTATGATTTTGATTTTTGATTTTTGATTTGTAGAAACCATATAAATTAAGTAATCTAGCTTGCGGCTTCACTGTTGTGTTTGAACACAGGATCCATTAGAGCTAAAGAGTAATTTGGAGGGGCTTAATTTTCATGATCTACCAGTATAATAGGATGTCCTAGAAAAATTTCTAGTTGAACTTCTGGCATATGGCACATTTTGAGATGGTGTATGCCACATTGTATCTAGATATGTTGATTTTGCAACTATTTTGAGATGGTGCGTGTGTCACATTTTGTACAAAACAATTTCATATATACATATCAACATGTTAATTTCTAGTTATTTTACCTTTGTCACATGTTCTATGTATGTACCATTTCCATATTATATCTTTTTTATTAGTGGTATGTATGTATTATATTCATATTATGTCTTTGTCATGCATTATATTTATGTATGTATGCTCATTTTCATATTATATCTTTTCCATGTATTGTATGTATGTATTATTTCCATACTACATTATTTTCATGTGTTTTATGTATGTTCATTTCCATAATATTTCTTTGTCATGCATTGTCATGTATAATAGACCTAATCTTTTCCAAAGCAACTACCTTGAAAATATTTTGTCGAACTAAAGTAATAGGTGTAATAGACCACAACTAGACTAATAAAATCTTAATTTTCATAACCTAATGATGTAGAGGAAATTTTTGTGACAACTATTAAGTTCTATAAGAGGTATATGATTTCAAAGATAAAGAAAATGACCCTAGGAACCCCCAAATGCACCATAGGCTCCAATTGCATAAAATGAATCAAAAGACCTACCCACTGCCTCTAGCACCTTAAATCAACTTCCAAAATCATTCCACACTTTCTCCAGGACTTACCTATTGCCTCTAGTTTGAAACTAGGTTCAGCTGGCCAACTAGAGCTAACCGAACAGGCGGTTTAGTCCTAGGACGAATGGTTTGAAAGATATGCCATTGAGCAACTTTCAACTGAGTAACAATGCAACTTTTTTCACCAACTGAGCTCGGGTCACCAAATGGAATTCGAGTTGAATCTCCCAAAACTAAGACACATTATTTAAGACCTTCCCACGATGGTCCTGGTGCACTTCATGGATCTCTGATATCTCTCACGAGGTCCAAGATATCACTCTCCAAAAATTGCTGCCCGATTTGGTTTAGTGTACATTGGGAACACTTAGGTCTGACATGCGAAATAATGTTCTTGATGCTATTTTAGTGAAAAAAGGTATCCACTAGCGTTTAATCGGCCAAATAGAGCCAGGTATGTGCAGGATCATGGTATACCAAGCTATGGCCTTAAGTCCAATGAAAATTTAGAAAATCAGGGTTAGTCAACTTGACATAAAAAGTTGAACATCTTATCAACCTTATGTGAAAAAGTTGTAAGAACAGAATCTATAGGAAATTGAATGTATTTTCTAAACTACTAGCCCTTGCCTAAAAACAAATTAATCTAATTGTTCAATATTTTAGATTTCAATGCAGTATTACAAAAAATTTAGGAAAAATATAAAAAGTACATGTATGTCTAACCACCTTAATCACAATCAAATGATGATATAGTTTCACAAGATTCTAAATATAAGTAGTAGACTCATGCCCAAATGTGACGCATATTTTTTTGTAATTTTTTACCAAATAAATAATTAA
This sequence comes from Thuja plicata, assembly GCA_018584345.1. NCBI lineage: Eukaryota > Viridiplantae > Streptophyta > Pinopsida > Cupressales > Cupressaceae > Thuja > Thuja plicata. The sequence goes on along the minus strand of MU225253.1, from coordinate 104,453 downwards.
TTATGAATTTTTTGCTACAACTTATTCAAAATAAAAAAACTCTCTTGTCTGACCACCTTAACTAATTCTAAACTTTACAAAATTGCAAACTTTTTTTTTTCTTATAGTAGGCAAAGCATAGAATGTAACGCATGTTTCAGATTTCAAAAAGGTTTAACCGTTCAAAAGTTATAGTTGTTTTTCAATCAGTATGTCAATCAGGACTTTAGAGATATCTCAACTAGAAAATAAGTAATAATTACTAACTGAACTCAAATTTTGACAACAATTATATTGATGGAAAGCTGATAGTGTCTTTAAGAAACACTTTTTTTTCCATCAATTTTGGGTGAAAAAAACGTCGTCAGCTACATTGTCTAAGTCTATAGATCAAAGTAAATATGGTGAACACGTCATTTGGGTTGACCAACAATGTTTGGCATTGGAAAGACAAAACCCAAAGCAACTACCTAGCCTAATCATATATCCGATATTATCATATAACCGATATTATCGTATATCTGATATTATTGTATATCTGATATCTCCACCCCAAATACAACATTTTGATTTCAAAATTTTATGATTCAAGTTTTTTCAATTTTTCAATTTTAGGAGTTTTAGTTTATATATTATAAATTTCATTTGTTTTAATATTAATATTAGATGGTAATAGCATTAGTATTATATAATTATTTCAATATTAGTATTATATTATTATTTATTTCTCTATTTTATAATAGTATAATATTAGTATTAATTATATATTAATATTTATAGTATAACAATAATACCTAGGAGAGAGAGAGAGAGAGAGAGAGAGAGAGAGAGAGAGGTGTTAGTAATAACTGAGAGAGAGGGTGAATCAGTGGCCTCAAATTAATCCTTAAATCAACTCTTCAACTATTATAACCACTAATTATTTCTCAAGTTATGTTTGTTCTACAAGATGAATGCCTTGAACAACTTATATCAACTTACTACTTGTCAGATTGCTCTGTTAAACCTTCTTCTTAATGTTTACCAATAAGCAGTTATCCATTTACCAAAATACAGTAAATATGTAGAGTATACCGATAAATCTAGAGTGAATTATCTAAGATATAAAACAGTAAAGAAATATATCGTACACACATATAACACATGGATTTTAAAGTGGAAACCCTATTAAGGGAAAAAACCACTGGGACCGGTACCCCAAATTTTCACTCTTCTGAAGTGAACCCTGTTAGGAGCCAACCCTATTAAAAGATACAAACACACTGTTAGGTGTGACCTTGTTAGAGGATTTTACACATATAGGTTGTCACTTAGTATCGGGCATCTAATGCTGCCATCCTTGAATCAGCCTCTCTCTTAGATTGTCAATAGGCATCGGGCATATCCAATGCTGCTTTCATGAATCAACCTTTTTGGCACTCCTTGGGATGTACCTCAATATATAGAAGACTATTAAGTCCTGCTCTGTTAAGAGACTTGATGCTTCAATGGTTAAACTGAAACAAAATGTCCTATTTCTAATGCAACTTGAATTGCAGATTTTCAAATCTATTTGAGTACATTACCTCTCTGATCAATGTATCAATACTTTCTTCTCTGTGATGTTGTGCTTACTATTCATCGGTGTCTATAGAATTCCTTAGCTCTCCTTTAGCTTGATTGATTAGTACCGCATGAAGTTTTTCTTCATCAATTTCTCTTTAGCATCCTCTTTCTATTCACTACCCTTAATCCCCTTTTCATGTGATACAGAAATGAATTAAGCTTGTCTCTTTTATAGAAATGATATTCATTGTTTCTTGATTCTTGATTCTTGGCGTAAAAAACAATCCATCCAATTTGATTTAAAGCATAACTCCTGATTTGTCTCATAGTTATTTTCATGCCAACTATATAAATCAGCTTTAAATCAATTACTTAACTCTGGTCGAATAAATCATAGAAAACAACCAATTAAGTCTATCTTTAGCTCTTGCTAGTTAGATGTTTTGTCATTTTTTGAGCTCTCTGTTCTGTCGGTCAACTCTTTAGTTAGTCATCGGTTACAACTGCCAATTCTATCGGTGCGAATCTAGTTAGCTTTGAGATCTTCATCCATTAGGCATCATTGGATTTTTACTCATTAGGAAACTTTGTTTTCAGCTCATCAGGCATCCTATGGTTTGCTTCATCGAGCAATACGGTCTTCTTCTCATTGGGTATCACTGTGAATTTTCTTCTTTTCCTTTACTGATGGTGTGCACTTCGTCAGTGTTATCTATCACTTAGTGAATAATTGACTTTTATGCATTTCTAAAAGCATAACCTTTGTTCCATTGATTCTCTGAAGTCTTTGGCATTATATACATGACCATACAGATGATATCAAGTTGACATCAATGACAATACAAACCATTAACTGATTTAAAGCCTTGCATTATCTTCTACTTAACATTATCAAACATTTAATTAGTCACATGTCATCAATCTCTCCCTTTGGCATTGATGGCAACAAACTTATATTAACACACTATACTTTTTCTAATACAATATGAAATACAATTGTCGAGATTCATCAAACTACCAATCTCTCCCTTTTGTCAACCGATAAATGTCTGAACTTCGGTAAGCTCTGGTTTAGCTTAGATTTGATTCCTGCAGTTCTCTTGTCTTCTGATGTGTTGAGTCCTTTTCTTGTGTCAATTTCTCTCCTTTTGACTATTCTCCTATTTTGATGTCTTTTTCTCTTTTTAGCAACTCTCCCTTTGTATAATCTTTCATACAACTTTCTCTCCTTAAGGATATAATCTCTGCCTGTTGGAGTAATCTGATAATGGATAGTCTTCCTTAGGAGAATGTGATAATATGGATAATCTCTCTCCCTTTGACAACAATGACAAACAAATATTTTACAAATATCTAACATTCATGTTAAACAATCATTTTCCTATCCATAATATATTCCTTGAATTTCCCTTATCCATCAACAATACAATAATAATCTCTGGTGCTCAGTTCTGATATATACCTGTCTATATATAGATGTAGCTTTTAAGTTCATCTCATTTCTTGCATCAACATGAATGATATTCTGATAATATGTAGGCTAATGCAGCCTTCATTCATTTTACTGACTGGTAGATAAGGGTTTAACCCCTAGTCTTTTTCTCAAGTACTCAAATGTATCCTTGGGCAACGGCTTGGTGAAGATATCAGCTAATTATTCTTTGTATTGCACATACTCAAGTATCACCTCTTTTTCTTGAACTTGTTCTCTCAAGTAATGATACTTGATGGCAATGTGTTTAGTTTTTGCATGCATGACTGGATTCTTGGAAATGTTTATTGCACTGGTGTTATCACAATAGATAATAATTGGTTCTGAGATCTTCATATGCATACCTTCCAGCAAGTATTTGATCGATGCAATATTTGAGCAATTTGTAGCATCAACAATGTACTCTACTTCTACAGTAGACTGAGAGATGCATCCTTACTTCTTTCTAATCCATGTGACAAGTCTGTCACCCATAAAGAATGCTCCTCCAATTGTGCTCTTTCGGTCATCAAGATTCCCAGCCCAATCAGCATTGGTAAACACCTTAAGGTCAAATTTTCATTCTCTTCTATACCATAAGCCAAATTCCTCAGTATTCTTTATATATCTTAGAATTTTTTTCACAATAGTCATATGTGATTCCCTGGGGTTAGCAAAATATCTAGCAACAATTCCTACGACATGTACAATATCTTGTCTAGTGTGTACAACATACATGAGTTTTCCAATCATTGATCTATACAAAGTCTAATTTACCTCTATTGTTTTGTCCTTCTTTGTCAACTTACATCCAGTAGCCATTAGTGTTACAACTAGTTTGGATTCTTCAATCTTGAAAATTTTCAGGACCTGTTTGATGTACTTGGACTGTGTAATGAAAATTCCTTCACTTTGTTGAATGATCTGTAGACCAAGAAAGAACTTGATCTCACCAAACATAGACATCTCAAAATATTTGCTCATCTCATTAGCAAATGATTTGCATAGCATATCATTTCCTCCAAATATGATGTCATCAACAAATATTTCAGCAATCAAGGTGTTAGCATCAATATCTTCTTTTAAATAAAGATTATTGTTTACACTAGTTCTTACAAATCTAATAATTATTAGATAGGAATGAAGTCATTCATAAAAGTCTCTTGGATCTTGTTTCAATCCATACAAGGCTTTGTGAAGTCTACATACCATGTCCCTCTTGTCTATATCAATAAACCCTTCTGGTTGTTCAATGTATACTTCTTCAAGTATTCCATTTAGCAATTCTAACTTGACATCCATCTTGTATACCTTGAATCCTTTGAATGCAGCATAAGCAAGTAATATTCTTACTCCTTCTAGCATAGCAATGGGTGCAAAGGTCTCTCCATATTCTATACCTTCCTCTTTCTCATACCCTTTGCATACTAGTCTTGCTTTGTTCCTTGTGACTTGTCTATTCTCATTCAACTTATTCCTAAATATCCATTTTGTACCGATGACAATCTTGTCATCTGGTCTTGCCACAAGTGACCATGTTTTGTTTTTTTAATTTTCTCAATCTCATCATTCATAGCAATTATCCACTCCTCGTTATCTAGTGCAACATTGATAGATTTTGGCTCAAACTCACAAATTAAACAATTTGAGTTAAAAGACTTACTTCTTGTTCTTGTACGAAATTTCTTATCTCCTATGATCTAGACCTTTGGATGGTTCCTTCTTACATATCTTGCAAGTATAGGTATAGTTATTTTTCTATCATCTTGATCATTATTTTGATCTTAATTCTATTCTTTTTCACCTTGCACATTATCTTGATCATTATCCCGACCGTCGGTATTTGTAGCCTGATGCTTGGGAGCAATGATTTGTAGCTCAGGGGCTCTACATTGTTGGTAGGGTAGAGTTTCAGGTTCCTCATTGTAAGTGAACTTATTGTATTCCTCTCATTTTTTAGTGCTTTCTTGTTCATTCTTCTCTGCAAATTCATCTATCTTTACATTTGCACTTTCAATAATTTTGTTAGAGGCTTTGTTTAGACATTTGTAAGCCTTTCTCTTTGTAGAATACCCAAGAAAAATTCCTTCATCACTCTTGGAGTCAATTTTTCTATTTCTATCATCTTTTAAGATATAACATTGACTACCAAAAATTTTGAAATAACTTACATTGGGTGTATATCCATACCATAGCTCATAAGGTGTCTTCTTGGTGTCTTTCTTCAATTGTACTATGTTCAGTGTGTAAATAGCAGTACTGACAACTTTCATCCAAAATATTTGGGTGATGCCTTTTTCTATCATCAGTGTTCTAGCACAATCAACTATTGATCTGTTCCTTCTCTCAACAATCCCATTTTGTTGTGGCATTCTTGGTGCAGAAACTTATCTTTTTATACCATGCTCATTACAAAAGTTAGTGAATTCATCTGATATAAACTCACCTCCTCTATCTGATCTCAAAAATTTTAGATCCTTACCACTTTGTTTCTCTACCATAGCCTTATACCATTTGAACATCTTAAATGCTTCTAATTTGTCTTTTAGAAACATAACTTTCATCATTCTAGAGTAATCATCAACAAAGAGAATAAAATATCTATCTCCATAATAACTCTTTGTCCTCATGGGTCCACATAAATCAATATGGACTAATTCTAGAATTGCATTAGATGTATGGGTTTTGCTTTTGAAACTAGACTTTGTCATTTTACCTTTTTGACAGTTTTTACACATGATGTTGTCGGGCTTGGTCATTGTCGGTAAGCCTCTGACATTTCTCTTTTTGCTAATTTTCATCATGCTGTCAAATTTCACATGACATAGTCTTTTGTGCCATAACCATATGTCTTCATTTGTAGTAATTAAACAAGTGGAGTTAGTATCATTCAGATAGAATAAGTTACCTTTTGTTTGCTCACCGGTACCAATCAGATTTCCAAATTTGTTGAAGATCTTTGCCTTCTTATTATCAAATGCTACTTTGTGACCTAAATTATTCAACTGAGAAACACTCAATAGACTATAATTCAATCCATTTACCCAATAAGCATTCTCACACTTTATCTGGTTATTCAACATTATTGTTCCTCTACCTTCAACTAGACAAGGTGTGTCATTTCCCATTCTTACTGATCTACCCTTGTAGTATTCAAAAGTCTCAAACTTTTGCTTATCACCAATCATATGATGAGTGCAACCACTATCTATGATCCAAACATCATTTTTTCTAATTTTAGATATGAGAGCTATTTCTACATACCTTTCTTCATCATCATCTGAATCATCCTTTATAGCCACAAACACCATCTCAATTTCTTCATCAGCTTTGGTGTCAGTATCATCATCCTTGCATTTTTATAGGTAGCTAACCTTCTTTCCTTTGTCCTTATAGTCTCAAGTATCTCTTCTTTCTGATTGTCAGTAGCTTCTGTAATCACCTCTGTCAGACTTCTTCTCAAAAGTTTTGTCATTACTTCTATCATCTTTTCTTCTGTTAGTACATCTTGCAGCAAAATGTCCAATCTCTTTGCAATTAAAACAAACAAGTGGTAATTTACCTTTGTATTTACCTTTGCCTCTCTGCACTCTTCTGGCCATAAGTGTTTCAATTCCATTAAGATCATCTTCTTCATTTTCACTATCACTATCTTTTCTCATAGTGTTTTTGTGACTTGATTTACTTATTCTCATAGAATTTTTGAATGCAGACTCTATGTTTGGTAAGACACTATTACCGAAGTTATTCATCTCAAATGAAATCTGTCTTCCAATTAAAATATCTAGAGTAACATTGTTTTTTTCTACTGCTCTCATTTCTTGAATGGTAGATACTCTAATAGCATAAGTAGGCATTAAGGTTCTTAGAATTCTACTTACCACTGTATCTTCTTCCAATACACCTCCAACTCCTTGGATAGCATTGACTACTTCTTTAATTCTTGTGCTGAACTAAGTGATGTTTTCTCCTTATTTCATTTTGAGATCATAAAACTTTCCTCTATGGATTTCTACCTTGGCTCTTAAAACATTTTTGTCACCACCATGTACAAGCTTCAATTTGTCCCACATCTGCTTTGCGATTTTGCATTCTTTGACATCTTCAAATTCAGCATCAGAGAGTGAGGAAGCAAGATCTATCATCATGCCATTATGTTCATGCTTCTCTCTCATTTTTTCAATTGTTGGTACTCCTATGGGAAACACATATTCATTTTCTAGGAATTGAGTAACATCATTACGAATACCTGATAAGTGGAGTCTTATTCTACTCTGCCATGAAGAAAAATTATCTTTGTTCAACTTGGGCACATCTTTTCTGTTCATCTTTTGATCTTTGGCTTAGTTCTTGAAACCTTCCTTCTAAGCACACAAGATCTGATACCAATTGTTAGTAATAACTAAGAGGGGGGGGGGTGAATCAGTGGCCTCAAATTAATCCTTAAATAAACTCTTCAACTCTTATAACCACTAATAATTTCTCAAGTTATGTTTGTCCTACAAGATGAATGCCTTGAACAACTTATATAAACTTACTACTTGCCAGATTGCTCTGTTAAACCTTCTTCTTAATGTTTACCGATATGCAGTTATCCATTTACCAAAATATAGTAAATATGAAGAGTATACCGATAAATCTAGAATGAATTATGTAAGATATAAAATAGTAAATAAATATATCATACAATCATATAACACATGGATTTTAACGTGGAAACCATGTTAAGGGAAAAAACCACTGGGACCGGTACCCCAAATTTTCAATCTTCTAAAGTGAGCTCTTTTAGGAGCCAACCATGTTAAAGGTTACAAACACACTGTTAGGTGTGACCTTGTTAGAGAATTTTACACATATAGGTTGTCACTTAGTATCGGGCATCTAATTCTACCATCCTTGAATCAACCTCTCTCTTAGACTGTCAATAGGCATCGAGCATATCTAATGCTACTTTCATGAATCAACCTTTTTGACACTCCTTGGGATGTACCTCAATATATAGAAGACTGTTAAGTTCTGCTCTATTAAGAGACTCGATGCTTCAATGGTTAAACTAAAACAAAATGACCTATTTCTAATGAAACTTGAATTATAGATTTTTAGATCTATTTCAGTACATTACCTCTCTGATCAATGTATCAATTCAATTCTTTTGTGCTCCATACTTTCTTCTCTGTGATGTTGTGCTTATTATTCGTCGATGTCTGCAGAATTCCTTTGCTCTTCTTCAGCTTGATTGATCAGTACTACATGAAGTTGTTCTTCATCAGTTTCTCTTTAGCATCCTCTTTCTATTCACTCCCCTTAATCCCCTTTTCATGTGATACAAAAATGAATTAAGCTTGTCTCTTATATAGACATGATATTCATTGTTTCTTGATTCTTGATTCTTGATTCTTGGTGTAAAAAACAATCTAGCCAATTTGATTTAAAGCATAACTCCTGATTTGTCTCATAGTTATCTTCATGCCAACTGTATAAATCAACTTTAAATAAATTACTTAACTCTGGTCAAATAAAACAAAGAAAACAACCAGTTAATTCTATCTTTAGCTCTTGCCAGCTAGATATTTTGTTATTTTTTGAACTCTCTGTTCCATTGATAAACTCTTCAGTTAGTCGTCAGTTACAACTGCTAGTTCCATCAATGTGACTCTATTTAGCTTTGGGATCTTCATCCATCAGGTATCATTGGATTTTTACTCGTCGGGCATCCTATGGTTTTCTTCGTCAGGAAACACTGTCTTCTGCTCATCAGGTATCACTATGACTTTTCTTCTTTTCCTTTACCGATGGTGTGCACTCCATCAGTGTTATCTGTCACTTAGTGAATACTTGACTTTTATGCATTGCTTAAAGCATAACCTTTGTTCCATTGATTCTCTGAAGTCTTTGGCATTATATACATGACTGTAAAAATGATATCAAGTTGACATCAATGACAATACAAACCATTAACTGATTTAATGCCTTGCATTATCTTCAACTTAAAATTATCAAAAATTTAATTAGTTGCATGTCATCAAGAGGGATTAGGAACTCTCTCTCTCTCTAGTAAAGTATAGATTCGTACAATTTCAAAAAGTCACAAAATTACATGAAAAATTCATCCGTATATAGTAAACATTTTCTACTTTTAATTCAAAATATTCCAAAGGTCTTGGAAATTAATTTTATGATAAAAGATTACTATTTAGGGCAGCACTTTTCCCAAAAGGACAAGTCTTGAAACATTGGACAAGTCCTCTAACTTACGAACTCTCACTTTGGCTTGGAAGGGCTAATTGGGGAACTTAATGAAGGAAGTACCTCTCAAACCTTGAACTAGACCTACATAAAACTTGGGATACCTTGGAGCATATGAGAGAATATCATTTATCCATTTTTGGTTCTTGAAACAATACCCATCAAAAGTTATGGGGAATCGAGCATCTAGTCTATGCTTCTCTGCTAGTCACATACCACTAAGAATTTGAGAGCATCAAGAACCATTTGTTGTGGGACCAAACCATCAACTCCATCAGTTCTAGTTGATCAGGTAAATTCTAGGGGAGACCTTTCTCTGCTTGCGTAGTACCAAGAACATTCCAGTGCATGTCAGACCGAAGTGTTCTCAAGGTGCACTAAGCCAAATTTGGCAACAATTTTTGGAGATGCATATCTTGGACATCGTGAGAGATATCAAAGATCTATGAAGTGCACAAGAACCATCTTGGGAAGGCCTACAATCATTTTTCTTGGTTCTGGGAGATTCCACTTTGATTCCATTTGGCAACTAGATCTCGGTTGGTGCAAAAAGTGACATTGTTGCTCAGTTGAAAGTTGTTCAATGGTGCATCTTTCAAACCATTCATAATAGGACCAAACCATTAGCTATATCAGCTTCAGTTGGGTAGGTAAACACTAGGGGAGACCTTTCTTCACTCGTGTAGCACCAAGAACATTTCAGCACATGTCAGACTGAAGTGTTCCCAAGGTGCACTAAGCCAAATTTGGCAGCAATTTTTGGAAATCCATATCTCAGACCTCGTGAGAGATATAAAATATCTATGAAGTGCACAAGGACTTTCTTGGGAAGGTCTACAAGAACATGGCTTGGTTCTAGGAGATTCCACTCTGATTTCATTTGGCGACCAGATCTCAGTTGGTGTAAAAAGTGACATTGTTGCTCAGTTGAAAGTTGCTCAATGGTGCATCTTTCAAACTGTTCATCGTGGGACCAAACCATCAGCTCCATTGGCTCCAGTTGGCTGGGTAAACACTAGGGGAGACCTTTCTTCACTCACTTAACACCAAGAATGTTCTGGCGCATGTCAGACCGAAGTGCTCCCAAGATGCACTAACTAAAAATGAGATTTCAACCCAACAACTTGAATCAAGGTTTCTAATGCCATAAGAGACCTAAGTCAACCATATTCAGAAGGAATCATCTGATTATAGAATTAGATTCTATGGATTACACACAAAATGCTTGAATTTTGCTAGGAGACCTAGTTCACTATTTTAGGACATCAACGACCTTCCAAAACCCCTAACTCCAAAAAGTTTTGAATCACTTGGCAAAAAAATAGGGTTTTCAAATCCCTTTATCAATATTTCCAACATATGCAAAGAAAGAGGTAGGTTTTTTTGGACCATACCCTACTGTTACAACTTTGAGACCTAAAAAATACACAAAAATAGGCAAAATTACAAAGGAATTAGATCATAAACTTAACCCAAAGACTCCCCCTATTGGATAGTAGTTAATTATGTCCTAAAACACCCAAATATGAAATGAATTAGTCTCAGACCCTTGGGAACATCAAAAGCCCCAAATTATGGATGAATGAGTGAGTTTGATAGTATTGAAGGGTTGCATGCATGGTGCATGGTTATAGAAGTAGAGGATTTTTCCATTGGAGGGGGTGATTTTTCATTTGAATCCATGTTAGGATGGTATAAGGATGGTGAATCATCCATTTATTTGAGCCTATGGTGTTGGGAGGTTGTACATTAACCAAGCCCTAGATTTTAGGGGTTGTTGAGAAGCAAATTAGGGATTTTGCACTTAGAGAGGTCTTATAATCAAATTAGTTGTATAATCCATAGTTTGGGTTCATTTTATGAATCTCTTAAAAGTATCAAGGTCTAGGGTGAAGATTCATTAGTAGTTTCTTTGGAAAAGCAGTCGAATTAGCCCTCTTAGTTCACTGACAGTGGCAAAGTTGAGTAGGATGGTCCAAAACACAAGGGTTCAGTTCTGAGATATGTTAATGAGATTGAAAAAGGGTATTCAGATATGTGATTGGTTTTAAGAGTTGTTTGGAACTATTTTGAGAAAAGATATAAAAACCCTTGTTGTTGTACTACTAGGACAGTGTATGACTAGATAGATTTGTGAAGGAGACAGAATGTCTTGAAGGAAGAGTTTGTGGCTTGGTATATGGGTGAAACAAGTGTTTTGGGGTCCTTAGAGGAGTTAGTATCACCTATGAATAAAATGTTGATGGTTGTGGTTGTAGAAGCCTATTGAATGAAGGATGCATAACATGGAGTTTGGAGCATAATTGAATGGTAGGAGTATGAAGAAGTACTTTTAGATCTATTCAAACATGGTGTAACACCAAAATAATAACATTAATCAAATGAAAACCAAATCTATAAAGGATCAAAGTTTGTCTCAGTGGGCATGCCACATGTATGAATGAAGGAGATTGAAAACCAAATTAGAGGTTTAGTTATCCCAACATCACAATAATGGAGTCTTTCAAATAAATAAATGTAAAATAAATTTTAAATAACATAATGCATTTGAAAAAACATTAATCAATTGCACTCCTATCTACCATGAATTTTGAAATCAATATTTTGGTGCTCTCAAAAGTATAGTGCACCAGATGGCTAATGGAGAATGAAGATCTATAGTATGAAAAGAATACATACATACAATGCATGGAAAAGATATAATATAAAAATGAACATACATACATAAATACAATGCATGACAAAGACATAATATGAAAACAATACATGCGTACAACACATGCCAAAGATATAATATGGAAATGATACATACATAGTACACATGAAAAAGATAAAATAATCATAAATGAACATGTAGATATGTATATATGAAATAGTTTTGTATAAAATGTGGCACATGGCATCTCCAAAAATTTACAAAATCAGTTCATATCTAGATACAATATGGCATACGCCATCTGAAAATGTGCCATATGGCATCTCAACATAAGAAGTTCAACTACAAATGTTTCTAGGACATTCTATTCTACTGGTGGATGATCAAAGTGAAGGCTCTTCAAACTACTATTTGGCTATGATGGATCCTGCATTCAAACACAAAAGTGAAACACCAAGTCAGATTACTTAATTTATATGGTTTCTACAAATAATAAATAAAAATTTAAAATCATAGTCAACAATAATAATTTTTTTTTAAAAAATTGAACTCTCATGTACCTCGCCTCTCAGTCTCCTCATGCGGTCAGGAGACCTAATATACGTCTTTAGTTGCAAAGGGACAATGCCACCAATGTCGACTCTGGCCTGTATATATGTTTGCGAACATGAGAGTGATGTAAGACTTATACTATTTAATGTTAAATCCTTGGTAGGAAATACATGTTTTAAATATAACTCAATTAACATCAAAACTTACCTCTGTTGAACTTTCTTCAGGAAATGTCGGTTGGGTCATCAGTGATACAAACCCTTGGCGTGGTACCTCCCTCAAACTAGGGGTGACCTACAAAGTCAAATAGATAAGTTTCATACAGTCATGACTTGATCATATTAAATATATACTTGATAGTAAACTACACACAAATAAATTTAATAATATATGTACCATGGGGCTATCACTGCGAATTGAGATGCCTGTGACTCTATCATGGAAAACCGGTCTCACAAAATCATCAAACACCACCCTTTGTCAAATAAAACATGTAATTAAAAATGAGTACGCACAAGTGACAAGTATACATGTATGCTTAATCAATCTAAAATACATAATTATCTTCCCCTTGTCAACACCAGACGCTTGAACCCCCTCACATTGCCCTTCAGTGGAAACTGGTGAAACCTGCATCAATATGTAATAAGATGATAATAAAAATTAGAAAATACATGTATACAATATTATAATAAAAGGAAATCAATGAGTACATTAAAATGTATGTACCATGGAAGTGTCAAGACCAAATGAAATGGTCGAAAGCATGGACCCCTCCACCTGTGCCATCTCCTCCTCTGTCATCAACTGGACATAAATGAAACATGTATGAAAAACATAAGTGGACAATCATTATAAGAAAATTCTATTAAAAGTATGAACGTTTAAAATTAAATACAATGTAACAAGTTAATTGTTTACTCTTACCATAACAGTAGGAGTCCATGGCTCTGTATGCCCCTGATGCACATCTCCATGGGGTGCTTTAGTGCTTGTAGTGTGTTGTGTAGTATTGTCCACCTTGAACATATGGTTATATGCATCACTATCATTCAGGGGACGCAAGAACATATTCTTGCACATAATACAAGTATGAGGCACACAAACATGTGAGCTCGTGGAAGGGCCAGAAGCATCAGTATGAGGAGGCAACAATGCCACACACTGTCTAATGAGTAGATCACTCAAGGCGTGAATTGCTTGAATAGTCTGTGAGCCAGCCTTGGAAATAGTGTTAAGATGATGTACAGTGGGAGGTGGTGAAATTTTAGGAGGGGGGACATATGTGCGAGATTTCACCCGCTGTGCCCCTGGCCTATCCTGGGGAGCGCCTAAGCCCATGCCCTAGTTCTATCTCATGTGCAGTAATTGACTTTGTGACTGAGAAAAAATTCAACATATAATTTCTGAATGAAATAGAATGGGACATCCAAATTGTTGTGGGGTGGTCTATCAAAAACCATCTACCAGCGATCCCAAAAGTTGTCATGTATTACATCATTTGTACACCATTTAATTGACAACTTGGTTTTTTTAGGGTCCACTTTTAAACCAGTTTTGGGATCAAAAAAAATGTTACATATGCCATTTTTTGTTATGTTTAGATCCATAACTTGATCGTAGTCAGGCCCATCATCAAATTGGGCGTGCATGGATTCACGCCAAAGAAGTGCAGTATTGTGTTGTTCTGTGAGTTTCTCCATGATCTCAATAATGGAGTTTAGCATGGAAAACATGGGATGCAAGGTGGGGATATTTGCATATGTGTTCTGATATCCTCTAAGCTGATTTAGATTATCTCCTATGAGATCCTGTATTGGTCGAGGGTTTGAGAATGGTTGGTCCTCTAAAGGCGGGGGATTATTTTGAGGTGATTCCGGATTGTTCACGGACTGAGAGGGAGGGTTTTTTAATTGGTCTTAATCCATGTCTAATTCAAAAACAAAATAGAATAAACAATATAAATTTCAACTCTAGTTTATAATCAATTTAAAAAAAAACAATACATAATATCATATAAAATCTATTTTTTTTTTTAAATAATAAATTTCAATGCAAAAACAAAAAAAATAGAGTGAAACTAAAATTTCACTTACCTTGTGTACTATAGAAAATATGATATCGCATAGGCATCTTATATGCGATTTTAGGGTCTTGGCTTTGCTGCTTCAACATTTTCACAATGAAAATATTGAATGTAGCCGCGGGCAACAATATATTATTACTGGTGAATATCGGATATCCAATATTATCAAATGTCTGATATTATCAGACATCAGATATTATCAGACATCCAATAATGCCTTAGCTTTGGATTTTGGCTTGGCCAGGTGTACTGATACCTAGGCCTACTCAAAAGTTGACAAACTTTTGGGTGCACTTTTGGACAATTGAAAAAATGATTTTTTCACATCGCCAGTTTTTGGCATACCATGATCCTACATAGGCCCAGCTGATGGAGTTGATAGTTTTGTCCCATGATGAATGGTTTTAAAGATGCACCATTTAGCAACTTTCAACTGAGCAACAAAGCAACATTTTGCAAAAATTGAAACCGGGTTGCCCATTGGAATCCGAGTGGAACTGATCCACTTATTTGTAGACCTTCCCAATAAGGTCCTTGTGCTCTCATGGATCTTTGATATCTCTCACAAGGTCTAAGATATCACTTTACAAAAAATTTTGCCCAATTTGTCTTAGTGCACCTTGGGGACACTTAGGTCTGACATGTGCCAGAACATTCTTGATGCTACACTAGTGAAAAAAGGAATCCACTAGCATTTACCTGACCATTTGGAGCTAATGGATCTGATGGTTTGGTCCCATGATGAATGGTTTGAAAGATGCACCATTGAACAACTTTCAACTGAGCAACAATGCAACTTTTTGCACCAACCAAGATCAGGTTACCAAATGGAATCCGAGTGGAATCTCCCAGAACTCAGCCTTGTTCTTGTAGAACTTCCCAAGATGGTCCTTGTGCACTTCATAGATCTTTGATATCTATCACGAGGTCTGAGATATCACTCTCCAAAAATTGCTGCCCAATTTGGCTTAGTGCACCTTGGGAACACTTCGGTCTGACATGTGCCATAACGTTCTTAATGCTACATGAGTGAAAAAAGGTATCCACTAGCATTTACCCAGCCAACCAGGGCTGATGGAGCTGACAGTTTTCTCCGACGACAAATGTTTTGAAAGATGCACCATTGATCAACTTTTAATTGAGCAACGATGTAACTTTTTGCACCAACCGAGATCGGGTCCCCAAATGGAATCTGAGTGAAATCTCCTAGAACTGATTTGCATGCTTTTAGACCTCCTCAAGATGGTCCTTGTGCACTTAAAGGATATCTGATATCTCTCACGAAGTCTGAGATATCACTCTGCAAAATTTTTTACCCAATTTGGCTTACTGCACCTTGGGAACACTAAGGTCCGACATGCGCCAGAATGTTCTTAATGCTACATGAGTGAAAAAAGGTATTCATTAGTGTTTAGTCAGCCAACTGAAGTTGATAGAGCTAATGGTTTGGTCCCACAATGAATAGTTTGAAGGATGCACCATTGAGAAACTTTCAACTGAGCAACAATGCAAATTTTTACTCCAACCAAGACCGATTCGCCAAATGGAATCTGAGTGGAATCTCCCAGAACTGAGCCATGTGCTTGTATACCTTCTCAAGATAGTCCTTGTGCACTTCACAAATCTCTGATATCTCTCACAAGGTCTGAGATATCACTCTCCAACAAATGCTGCCAAATTTGGCTTAGTGCACCTTGGGAGCACTTCGGTCTGACATGCGCTACAACGTTCTTGATGCTACGTGAGAAAAAAAGGTGTCCACTAGGGTTTACTTGGCCAACTAGAGCTAATGGAGCTGGCAGTTTTCTCCCGTGATGAATATTTCTTGATGCTCTCAAATATTTACTGGTATGTTTGAAATTTGAATTGTGAAACTAATCATGATTAAGCCAAGCAACACTCTACTAAAATTCAATTACTTGTAATATTTAGCCACCCCTCCCAACAACCCAAAAAATCAAAGTGTATAAGTCTTTTGACAACCCAACTCCATTACCATACACAACACATGTTACGTGCCTCAATACACTTGTATGAATACAACATATTATGAATAAATATATGAATGTTGTCAAAAGTCTCACATATAGAATTATTGAAAATCTTAGATACACAACTATATATCAAAAATAAGTGTCATTTCCACTCGTAAAGTGTATAATTTTAACACATGGTACTTGATGACATCTACATTCCAATCCCTAAATTCAGAAGGCACAAGAAAAGTTAAAAGAGAAAAAGAAGTTTATAGGTTGACAAAAAGATTATGAATTTATAAGTAAACGAACCAAAGAACATGATTAGCCAATGCATAGTGAAGTTTACAGTCATAAAAGATGGGCTAATCAAATGCACACCTCAATCTTCTATATCTATCAAATATGTATCCAAATCCACTTACAATCCACATAAAAAACCAATTTTATTAGCTCAAACAAATGAAGTAGAAAAATACAATTAATGTATTGAATGTAAGCGTAATGAATATGGAAAACTTTGCAGTGAGTTGCACTTACCTATTGAAGTGCAGCAAAAACTTTAGTTGTGATTATTCGCCATTTGGCGAATGTCGCATGTCAGCGACCCTAGAATTGGTGAATATTTTTCACATATTGAATTGACCCTATCACCTGACATTTATTAATATTGGGTCCAAAGCCCGGGCCCATCGCCCATCAGTTTATTTAATTTTTCCATTTCTTACACATTATCGCCAATGGAATGTAAATTTTGGTCCCCATAAATTTACAACATTCGCCTATAATTTCTAAGTGACCCCAAATTGATGGCCTATATTTGCCCAACATTTTATGAATGTGTGTCTCTAACCGATCGAATGTAGACAACTTTATTAATCATGGGAAGGTATTGGATGACCCATAATCACCTCATAAATAACAAAAGACGTGTTATAATTATGCGGGCTTGCCCAAATATTTGTATACCTAATACCTCCCGCCAATTTTTTTAATAAATATTAGTATAAAAACATTCTGATATCTCTATGATATCTCTATATTTGATCGTAGCAAAGTTTCAGAAGTTTCAAACTATTGAGTATACAGTTACTGTATACTCAAAGTTAATACTGCATTGGCGAGTCACGACTGCATTGTTGCATTTTAATTTGAGGCAAAGATAAGTGATACTTATTATATGACTGTGATTTGAGTTTATTTACATTATTTCATAATAGGTTTGCAGAAATGGGGTTTCTTTTCCCTTTCAGCCCGAAATACACCGCACACCGTTGATCTATGCTCATCCAACAGTTTCTGGCATTGTTGCACTATCGCGGGTCCCATTAAATTTTGGCTTGTCATTTGATGTGAATAGGACATGTGTGAGTGTCACTTAATCATTTTAAACTACAACTTCAACTTATTAGTTATTACATTTAATAAATGTTATTAAATGTTTAGTTTTACAGTGTAGTCAGATTTAGATTTTAATTCAATTATTTCTATCTTATAATCATACATCAATATGACACATAAGCAAATTAAAAATAGAAACTTTCTATGGACTGATAAAGAAACTTAATCATTTAAAAAATTCAGAATCTCAGTCTTTAGATTTAAAAAATGGAAGTACTAATCCATCACTTAAGCATATACTTAAATGTCTAATACACAAGTAAAGAAATTAATTAAAATATTGTAAACACAGAGAAGTCTAAGAATCATTTTTTGCACCCATAAAAAGAAATTTTAAACGAACATGAAATTTTTTTTTATTTTTTTCAAAAAATTACATTGTACAGTAAAAACAGAAACCTACTAGGCAACTTCTTATCAGTATAAAAAAAAGTTAAACTTTGCATGTCCATTGTCAAAAAACTAGGGTAACGGGAATGGGTAAACTAGGGAATCAGGGATATTTATCTTCCCTTTCATCTGAGTAGAATTTTCCAGAGAGGATAATCTCTGAGAATTCGTCAAGCCATGTATAGTCCGACTCGTCAAATTCATCAAGGTAAAACCACTTCCAGAGAAAATCCCTCCCAAGTCGTGCCGATTTCTTGTGTCACGTTAGTTGCTTGTCATTGAGGTTCAACAGAAAGGGTTGTCTGGCCACATTACTTCCCGGCACCAACAGCTTGTGTATAACTCTTGGCCAAGGGATCCCCACCCCTAATTCCGCAAAAACAACAACATTGACATCATCCTTCAGGAATTTTTCATTAAAAACCTTCCTCAACAACATCAGCATATCCACCTTCTATCCTCTGAGGTCGAGGAGAGACGCAAAAAAATGGGATGTAATGTCTATGTAGACGTGGTATCTATCAACATTCTCAAGGAACTCTCGACCCAATAAAATCAACACAATATAATTTATAAAAGCGTCACCACCAACCTCCCTACAAATGGAAGTGAGGATTTCTTCTGAGACATTGCCCAAAAAGGACCTCTAGTCATCTGAGGATGTGCATCTCAAATGGATTGGTGTATCCATCTTTAAATCTTGAAAGCCTAAAGACCTAAAAACCTAAACCTTAAAACCAGAGGCAAAATTTCTACCACTTCCACCAGCAGCTCTGGCTCTTAATCTACCAAAAGAAAAATGAAAAAGAAAGAAACCAAATTGTCTATAAATAGCCCCGACCCCTTGATTGATAGTAGTGATCATAGATACTTAGCAATTAATAATTATACTTTCTTTAATTGTACTTAATGCAATTTCCATAAATGCATTATGCGTATTATACGTGTGAGAGATTTAAATTGACTTTCCTTAATCTTTCATATCTAAATGTAAATGTTTCCCATAAATTTTTTGATAAATGCATGTATACTTTTTGATAAATGCATGTGTACTATTGACAATTAAAGATGGCAGTTAAAGAATGTCAATGACAAGGCATTTATTTCTTTTCGAGTTACGAGTTACAAGTTGCAGTTGCACTATCCACCGTCCATGTCAACAAATAACGATTAGTAATCAATGATCATGGTTATGGTGCACTTTTTAAGGCTTGATACGTGTCGTCATTCTAGTGACTTCTTGCAAAAGCTGGTTTCCTTCCAAAATTTGCCCCGAAATTTAATTTTAGCCATTGATCTATGATGATCAAATGGTCTCAAATAATACATTTAACAATATCTAATTAGGTTATGTGTCTAATGTGTGATTAGTTATATTTGCAATAAATAAAAGTGATATTCGATGGACATTGCATTAATTACTATGTTACGTGTCATTATTCGGGTGACTTCTTGTAAAACTTTGTTTCCTTCACGAAATTGGGCTGAAATTGGGCCAAGATTAAACCTCATCTATTGGTCTAGGATAATCAAATGGTCTCAAATAAGACATTTAATATTAGTTGGCGTTGGCCCACATGACGCATTGACAAGTCCCATCTTTTGAAAATCGCCAAATAAAATATTTATTTTTCCCATAATTAATGATAGATTAGCCAATAAAATAAATATATTTTAAAACAACACATTAAAATTGCCAGTACAAATATTCTTTTTACCTTCACAAGACAATAATTCACCTCGTATATTATATATTTTCCCCCCATTAATTTATAATTCGCCAGGATTTTATGGAATTTTCATTCAGGAGGGAAAAAATCGCCCACGCCTTTATATTATTTTCCTAATTTGGGAAAAATATTTGCCATCATCAATAAAAATTTTCCCCTAAATTAATGTACGATTCGCCAGGATTTTACACTTTTTCCTAGGAGAGGGTTTCTTAAAGTGAGGGTATTCAATACTGCTTTATTATCAGGAGTACTAATAGTCCAAAGTTCTTTTGTCTTTGGTTTTCCTTGATGTTTGAACAACTTAACATTCACTTCTATAACAAGGTGTGAATACATGAGAATGGTTTTGTGATTCTCGTAGTCTTCAAATGCAAGAATGTCATTATTTCTAATCATGTATGTGTGCAACCATGTTCTCGCAACAACATGTGATCATGTTGGATATGTGAACATATCATCACCTTTCATCGGTTGTGCAAGTTTCTGCTTTCTTCGTACACAACGTGCTAACCAGTAATCTAATCTCTCATCTTTCATGGCTGTAGAAGATACAAAAGATGGCCATAGTCAAGTGAAATCTCTCTCTCTCTCTCTCTCTATTATTATTATAATATAAATATTTACCACTAATATTATACAATTATATAATAGAGAAATAAATAAAAATAATATAATACTAATTTATATAATATAATACTAATATAAATATTTATATAATACTAATGCTAATGACATTTATTATATAGAATGTAAAAAACAAAAACCATAAAATTGAAAAAAGCATTGAAAAAATTGGGCGAGATATCTCGTATATCCAATATTATCGGATATCCAAAAGTGTCAGATATTTGATATATTTTCAGATATCTTATTAGCCATGGTTTTTAACTCGGGTTTTGGCTTTGCAATGCCAAATGTGGATGGTCAACCAAAAAGACGTGTTCACCATATTTCCTCTGATCTGCAGACTTCAACCATGTAGCTGAAGACCTTTTTTAACCCAAAATTGATGAAAGAAAAAGGGTTTCTTAAAGAAATTATCAGCTTTCCATCAATATAATTGATGTCAAATTTCAAGTTCAACATCAAATTTCAAGTTCAGTAAGTAATCATTACTTATTTTCTAATTGAGTTATCTCTAAAGTCCTAATTGACAGATTGATTGAAAAACAACTCTAAATTTCAAACGGTTTAACCTTTTTGAAATCCAAAATATGCATCACATTCTATGCTTCACCTACTATAAGAAAAAAAAAGTTTTCAACTTTGTAAAGTTTTCAATTTTGTAAAGTTTACAATTAGTTAAGGTGGTCAAACACGAGAGTTTTTTATCCTACATAAGTTGTAGTAAAAAATTAATAATTAATTATTTACTTGAGAAATAACTACACAAAAATATGTGTCACATCCGGGCATGAGTCTACTTCTTATATCTAGAATCTTGTGAAAATATATCATCATTTGACTATGATTAAGGTGGTCAAACATACGCGTACTCTTTATATTTTTCCTAAACTTTTTGTACTATTGCAATGAAATCTAAAGTTTTTGACAATTAGATTGTTTTTTTTTAGATAAGAGCTATTAGTTTAGAAACTAAATTCAATTTCCTATAGGCTCTGTTCTTACAACTTTTTCACATAAGGTTGATAAGATGTTCAACTTTTTACGTCAAGTTGACTAACCCTGATTTTCTCATTTTTCATTGCCACTTAAGGCCATAGATTGACATACCATGATACTGCACATACTCTTCTATCCTATCTTCTGTAGTTCTTACTTCAGAAAAGTGAGCTTTTCATGTATTTGATCATCATTTTTTTAGTCATAGTCAGTTGGTAGTCCAATTTCTACTATTGCGAGTCCTGATTTGTTGATCTAGTCCTTTCATCAGTCCATCATCATTATCAATTAAGTCTTATTTGTCTGATGTCCTTTTCTAAGTCGTGAGTGCATTATTATCTAAGTTTGTTAACCTTGACTTTGATATGAAGTATTTTCATCTCCTTCTTAGTTGGATGTTATCTTGTTGTCATCATCATCTATCTTGGACTTAAATAACACTCAAATTTTTACTTCAGTGCTTGTTAGATGATCAATTGATTCATGCCTACACAAACTAGAGGCTCTCTCAAACAATCTCAAGAAGAAGAGAGACAAAAAATTACACTGGAAGTAAACCCTCTTTTCATAGAACAACCAAAAACTTCAAGAAAGTGAACCTCTTATCGAGATAGATCGTCTAATTCAAGAATGTCTGGAGAAAGGCAAGGATGAGAAGGTTCTAGACATACACATCACAATGTTAGTAACCGAGCTACTAATAGGGAGCACTCCTCAAGTGACTCCAAGCCAATTGAGGCCAGTATTATCATATGTAAAAATGATGAAAACCATCATGGCTCGAGAGAAAGAACAATACTTCCTCAAACTAGCATGACAAGGAACACAACTTCCTCCTTAATACAGAGTTGAAGACGTCATCGCAAAAGATGAAGAAGTTCCTTTAACCTTGGTAACAAAGAATTGCAAGCCTTTCAAGCTGAATTACAGGAAATTGAAAAGGAAAAAGAGAAAACAACCACAAAGTATTCTTTAGACACCAAATATATTCTTAATATAAATCTAATTAAATTTAGTTTTCAAAAATATGAGAAGATAATTCTAATTTCTTTTAATAATAGTTGCACTTCTATTTAAAGCAATTTATTTCTAATTTTAAATTTTATTTTGTTGTAATTTTCATAAGTTCTTTTAATTCTATCATTTTTTTGTTATTTTACAAGATTTTGTTTTTATAATTTAAAAGTATAATTCCAATAGAATTTTTTAAGTTTTAATAAATAGAGTAAAACCAAAATGAAAAAAAAATGTAGTCAAAAATTACAAATAGTAATTGTATGAAAATTTTACAAATGATAATAATATTATTAATATATTTAATTATTAATGGTGGCATAGTCTATTTGTACTTACAATTTCCTCTTATAGTCAAGGTTATATTTCATCTTTTAAAATTCTATTTTTTTATTTCATATATATACATGTATAGATAAGATAAGATAAATTTATTAATGTCCAACAAGAGACCAACAAGGGTCTAAGGGACTAGAAATGTACATCAAAAGGAACAGCAAACCATCAAACCACAAAACAGTGGTTGGGAAAACAACTAAGAGGAAAAAAAAACAAGAGAACAAGAAACAACAAGGAAGAAGAACATACGCAAGAGAAGGACTCGGGATCATTTCCAGGTAGAAAGAAATCCAACACTGAAGGATAATGATCTAGATGAGCAGGAACCTTGGGTCGTCATTGTGAGCTGCTAGAGATGTGTCGCTGATAGGTAAAGGTGTTGTGGGGTCTCACAGATCTAGAGTGACCGGTGATGGAGGTAATGTAAGGGCCGACTCACCCCCTGTAAAGGAGACAAGGGCAAGAAGAAGGCCATAATGAGCTAATCAAATATCTATCTCTGGGGGAAAAGAAGTTGTAGAGTATGCTTGCAAAGCTGTACAGTCTCACAGAGATAAAGTGATAGGCATCTCTGATCGGTGTAGCTGAAGAAATTAGTAAAGGAACTACAACCTCTGAATAAGCAATAGAATCTCCCTCTAATCTCATAGTAAGTAGGAAAATGAATGATAAAGTGTGTCTCAGTCTAAATCTCAGCCATGGTGCATATAAACCTACAAATCTATTCATCTCTATCAATGTGATGGTTTGTCTAGGCCCGAAGGCTATGAGATCCAACCCTGAAAATTCCCTGCGTGATGCGAAGGGCATGGCACCAACACTAGGATAAGTATCTAGGATGAACAATAATCCCATCCCAAATGTCTAGAAAGTTTTCAGCATAGAAAACCATCCTCAGGCACAGACCCCCACATGGGTTTGTCCAGGTCATGGTGATATATTGCCTATATATGTCAATTCTGACGTATGAGATCAACTCTTGTCTAGAAGGGAGGAGGTGAGTCAGAGCATCAAGTGAGAACTGATAGGGGGAGGTAATCAATGTCAATCCCGATGGAACCTAAAAGGGAAGAGGCCTGTGATGACATTAAAGTTTTTCCATTAGTACACTTAGTGAAAAACATTGACAGAGACCATCAGTATAGCTACCTGACGAACAGAGTATGTAGCTAACTGATGCATAGAAGAGAGGATACCCAATGAGGTAAAAAGTGCTAAGTATGGAATTACTTGACGAACACTGATAAGTGTTGTACCAATGAAGTAAACATGACATCA
Organism: Thuja plicata; assembly: GCA_018584345.1. Classification (NCBI taxonomy): domain Eukaryota; kingdom Viridiplantae; phylum Streptophyta; class Pinopsida; order Cupressales; family Cupressaceae; genus Thuja; species Thuja plicata. Next base: position 80,164 of record MU225253.1, on the reverse strand, counting down.
CCGATGAGTCAATGACATAACACAAAGATCATCACTGACGATAAAGTTTTGAGAAAAACCCGATGGAGTAGAAAAGACATACCCGACGAACAGTTCAAGAAAGGAATACCGACGAAAAAGAAAACCTATAGACTGACAGAGCAGCCTGACCATCATAATTGTCAGTCAGTTAGAGAACCTACAAATAGTGGATCTGAGTTTTACATGTCAGATAAAGCATTTTAATTCTATTTATAGAGTTTTAATTTGTTTTAAATCATTACTTGAGGGTCAAGCAAGCATAATGTAAATGTTTTAAAGAATCCTAACAGGTCTAAAATATATCTAACTAAAGATCAAGGTCAAGTTGTAAACCTTAGATCTAGAGTTAACTTGCAAAGTGTGAATCAATAATAGAGCTAAAATCTAGTATAAATAGATGTTCAATCAATTGTGAATAATGGATTCATTGTTGTTGATAGCCATGAAGAGCATCTAAGGAGCAGAAGGCAGAATTCATGCAAAGTTTAGAAAAAGATTATATCTAGTTATCAAGAACACATAGAGGCTACCGATCACTAGTAGAATTTGGCAAATAAATGACTAAGTGACTAAAAATTTTAGTCACGTGACTAAAAGTTTTAGTTACATGACCAAAACTGATCATAATTGGTAAATAAATGACTAAATAAATGACCAATTTGGTCATTGGGTAAAATCACAACTAAAATGACTAAATAAATGATTAAATAAATGACCAATTTGGTCATCAGGTAAAATGACTAAATAAATGACCAATTTAGTCATTGGGTAAAATGACTAAATAAATGACCAATTTGGTCATCGGGTAAAATGACCAAATAAATGTCTAAA
>MU225253.1:41072-74077 GCA_018584345.1 Thuja plicata | reverse complement strand
TAGTTTCATTCTAACAAGTGCATCACATCTAAAATCCTTTTGTAGAAGGTGGACTTAACAGTTCTTTACAAATCTCTTAACAGAGTGCACACTTAACAATGTTTCTAAAGCTTCAAATGAAGTAGATGTTAATAGGTCTCCACTGTAATACTCCTAACATGGTAGGTCATCAGAAGTGACCAATTTTAAGACTTTACCATCCCCTTCTTCTCTGCAAATAGTGAAGTCTTGTGGGTAACAATCCCCACTGCAGTTTTTAATTCCTAACAGGAGTTTTCTGCGTTACCATATCTTGTGTTATGTGTTATCTATTTTCATGAATGTTTCTTGTATGGTTACATATTAAAGAAATTACGTTATGATTGCATATGCATAAAGAAAGATGAATAGTTAGATAAGAGAATTTACAAACTAATGACTAAGGGTTAATGGGCTAACCAAGAAAAGTTTTAGAGTTACTGATTCACCCCTCCCCTCTCAGTACTACATTCACAATATAATTCCAACAACCTGGGCATACCAACAATAGGCTCTAGGGAAGAATTCTGACTTGGAAAGTGTCACTAAAGAGTAATAGGCCAGGTAGGACTATCTATTATGACTGTCAATGGAGTCTGAAAAAAATGGAGGAGGTGAATAGACCAAACCAAATCAAAGATGGCCCGCAATCTAAAGGGATGAGCCCTGAACTCAGCCAAAATGATGCTATGAGAGGTGGACCAATGACATCTAATGATACACCAAAGGAAGATAGTCTAAACATGTTCAATAGAGGCACAATCAGAATCCAAAAGGGACAACCCCCAAAAAATAGAGCCATAAAGTACCGTAGGTCTAACCACGGAATCCAAGAGGGACATGATGTCTAAAACACTGTCTCTCCAACATGGCAAGGGAACCCATCCCTTTACTGATCCTGGGTAGAATGGTGGGTCTCAAGCTAAAGTGAGGGCCAGAGAAATTGACCCCAAGGTAGGTGTATGAAGAATTAATCTCAATCTCCAGTCCTTGATAGTAGAAATGAATATGTGAGGTCTTTAGGAAGTTGAAGATCATCACCCGTGTCTTACCGAGATTCACCACCAGCTGTCTCAAATCAAAAAAAGAGGCCAAGCTATCAAGAAGTCTCTGGAGACTTTCCGGTGAGGAGACAAGGAGAATCACATCATCAACAAAGAGGATAATGGAGATAAGAACCTGGTGCAGGTAGCAACCATCACTCAGAAGTGAGGAATCTCTGAGAAAATCCTTGAGCTCGTCAATGTAGATGTCGAACAAGGTGGGGAAAGGGGGCACCCCTGTTTCACTCCAATAGTGCTCTAGATAGGGTCAGATAGACTCTCAGGAGTCCTAAATCTTCCCTCAACACACTCATAAAGTCTCAAAATAGCTGTCAAAAGAGTCTCAAAAATCCTGATCTCTCTAAGTCTCTGGAAGAGGGCCACCCGAGGAACAATATCAAATGCCTTACGAAAGTCAATAAATCAACAATAGAATTTCGCAGAACAATGACAAGCCTCCTCAATAATCACCTGCAAAGTCAAGATATGGTCCATGGTCTGGTAATATTCCTAGAAGTCTACTTGACCTCTAGTCCTGCAATCTCTCCTGTCCAACTCCCTATTAAGAATAGTATTCAGTGTCATTGCGTAGAGTTTGGCGAAGGTGTGCCCAATCATGATGGTCCTATAGTTGCTGGGGTTAGAAACTGACCCAGGCTTATGAATTAGATAGATTAATTGTCTCAACCAGGACTCGGAGAAGCTGGTGCAAACCACACTATTAAAGAGTGTCGAAAGGTAGGAGCTCAGCACAGAGACAGTGAGCTTGAAAAGCTCAGCTTGAAAACTATCCTCATCGGCCGCCCAGCTACATCTCATGGATCTGATAGCCTCATAGATACTGGAATTAGTAAAGATGAATAGTGGGAAGTGATGAAGTTAGACCCCACAAAGTTGCAGGAGTTCACAGACAACCACTTGCAGGAGCTGTGTTCCTTTAAAGAAGGGGAGAATGATTCAACAACTTCCGGAGGTCATAACTTTTGACTCGGATGTGGGTTTTTGCTAAAATTTTACACGTAGATGCGTGAGGAGGAGTTAATGGATTTTCCATCTCAATTAGCTATGTTGGTGGCTATTTTGACATTATTTTGGGAGCTTGAAATTTTATCTTGGCCTCCAAATTTGGCTTTTTCTATTCCTTTCCAATTTTTAGAGTTTTGCTTTTTGTAATAAATCTAAAATCGTGTTTCCAATTTTGTGGGTTAGTTGGCAATTCATCTTTCCTTAATTGGGGGATTTTCTTGGGAAAAATTGAGATTCGTAGGATGAGTTTTGAAAGTTACCAAAAATGGAAAAAATATGTTTTTTTCTGAAAATCTGCCAAATATGGTAATTTTTAGAATTGTAATAAGGATGAGTTTTCTTTTATTGTAGAGGGAGAGTAAGTTGGATGTAGTTAATGAGAATTCAAAGTTCTGTTATTTTGGCATTGTGTTTGTTTTAATTGTTGTTTCTGAAGGTTTTGGGCTACATCCTTGTATATAAAATCAAAGACAGGAGACAAATAAAGAATCATTTTCCTATTAAATTAGTTCAAAGTGTAACTTTACCCTAAATCTAGAATGAAATCCTTGACGTATTTCACCAACTATGGAATAAACTAAGTTTGTACTATTAAATAATTAATTAAAATATTTAATAAAACTTGTCACACAAACTTGTGGAGACCTAACTATCTTCATTAGTGTAGGAGATATTGGTGAAAAGTTTTCCTTTAATCTAAAATTTTGGTCTAAATGAAAACAATAATTATTTTATAATTTAAAAAAATAAAATAATAAGTTAAAAAATAAATTTGTGAATTACTTTAGTTCATACTTTCTTAAAAACTATTATACATTCTCTAAATTTTTTAAAATGCACAATCATTAAAAAAAATGAAATTGCAATAATTAAATAATTAATTATACTTATCAACTTAACTAACGTACCTATAAAATATTATAAATAAAATAATAATTACTTTCTAACTTAATTAATTTAATAATAATTTCATTTAACTAACTCAATTAATCATTAAATAAAACAACTTAAACTTCCTAAACATTCTAAATTATTTTTGGAATGAAATAGAATTATACAAAACTATCTAAATAATGTTTTTATAATAACTAAGAATATATTACATTTTCTAATTAATAAAAGAATATTTTTTCTATATGTTAAGAAAATTATCTACTAAAAAGACATTACTATTAATCTAGTTTCAGATCTATCTTACTATTTTAAAATTCTACCAAAATGGAATATATTCCTTATTCCTAATAAGACAACTAATCTAATAAGGAATGTAATGGTTTTAGATAAAAAACATGGGTTGCAACTTAGAAAAGTCAAGTTTCCTGCATCAATCAAGGAGCTGAGCATAAAATCAACTTATCTACAAATGAATTAATATAATGCATTGTCATAAGGTAACCATAATTATTTTTGGACTGCAAATTTTATTTTAATCAGATTTTTTTACAAACATCCGACATGATTTTTTCCCCCTGGTTTTCTCACCTATAATAGCCTATGGGCTAAATATCTACTAACAAGGATATTAATTAACCTGACCATAATATGAGGAAGTATTCAAATATGGAAAAAACTGGATGATGCACACTGAGAGGAGGTTGGGCATGAGCTAGGGCCTCCGTGCCCTAGCTCTTTTTTTTGTTGTGCTGCATTTGTGTGGGGTGGGTCTGTTGCTTGTTGTCGTCTCCTGCGGGTGGGGTTTTATAGAGCCCCATCTCTATCTCTATCTTCTTTCTCTTCCTTGTTTCTTCTGTTGAGGCTGGGGTTTTGTGTGTGGAGTGTTGGTGTACAATGCTTGCAAGGGTGCTCTCAGCTTTGTGTTCTGATGGCTGCATGTGGATCTGCCACTACTTTGACAATTGTTGGGGTTATGGATTCTCACGGATCTTCTTCTGGGATTAGTTCACAACCGTAGGCTTCAACTTTGTTGGGGAGGGCTCGAAGTTAAAAAAGGTTAATGGGTGTACCTTGTAGTCAAGATCGCCATGTTCTGGTCATTCCTTCGGAGGTAGTTTTGGAAGATGTCAAGTACTAGACTAAGCATGCTTTGATCTACAAGTTTCTTCAGATCTAAATCTCTTTGTGTACTCTTGAAGCCTGGATCCAACGCTCATGGAAAATAGAAGGTGATATGGATATTATGTTAGCAGGGAATAGCTACTTCATGGTGGTATTCTATTGCATGTCTGATTGGGACCGCGTCTTTGATGGCAGCCCATATTTTTACAACCGAGTCAGGTTGTTTGTCAAACCTTGGTATATGGGGTTCAATTTTGTGGAGGATCTCCCTTCAAGGGTTCCTGTGTGGGTTCGCTTGCCTCTTGAGTTTTGGAGAGAGGACATCCTGTGCCAAATAGATGCTTTTTTGGGGACACCTGTTGCTATCGCACATCAATCCCTCAACAAAAAGGCTATTTATTTTTCCTACATTTGTGTTGAAATTGATTTGAATAACCCATTGTCAGATTCTTTGGAAATTTGTCTTGGCTCATCGTCCTGGGTACAACACTTAGACTATGAGTCTTTACCTTTTTGTTGTCAAATATGCCATGAATATGGCCATCTGTAGCATATGTTCCCTTAATCTTTTAAGATGCCCAGTGGAGGCCCTAGGGGATCCTTCCTCCTCAGACCTTAAGATGGATATTGATGGAAAAGACAAAGCTCAGACTAAACATGCAGGAAAAGGAAAGGCTTAGTCCAATTTTGTAGGAAAAGGGAAAGCCCAGATGAATTCTACAAATAAGGGGAAAGCCCATGTTAATGATATAGTTCCTGATAAGGATGGCTTCATTCCTGCTCAGAGCTGAGCTAAGGGGAGAGGACAGAAGAGACCCTTCTTAGATAGGCAAGCAGAGGTAGGTTTTAACCGATTTGAGGTAGTAGATAATATGGCCTTAGAGGAAGGTATTCCTCCATGTATTATGTCTGATGCAGAAGTTGCAGATAAGTGGACTCCTATCCAAGATGCTTCTCTTTTTCACCAGGTGAATGTTTTCCAGAAGACATGTGAAACACCTTTTGGACCGAAATCTGGTGCCCTGGTGGATTCCCCTGTTCCACAAGACAATGATATTCTCCTAGAAGATTTGGTTAAAGATGTGTTTGCATCTGGGAAATGAAAAGGATCTTCTCTTGCATTGGGTTTGATGCAAAGACCATTTAAGAAATTATCTTTTGTTACTCCTTCAAAAGGTGGCCGCAAAAGGGATCAAGAGAAAATTTATCTTACAGGGGATTTATTGGTAGAGTCGGGGCTGTCAAACCCATGGATGCACATTTTTGTCACTCTACTCAATGATCATTCTCTCATGGAATGTTAGGGGGTTGAATATCATCCCTAGACAAAAATCTATTCATGAGTTGGTGGTAGAGCATTCCTTGAACATCCTTTGTATTCAACACACTAAATTTTCAATGGATTCCATGGTCAGCTATTCTCCAAGTATTTGGTATTTTGGTCAATGTCAATGTATTAGTTCCTAGGGGAGCTCTAGTGGCATGGCTATTTGTTGGAACCCCATGAAAATTACCCCTCTTTGGTGGCTATCTTTTCATTCTTCTCTTTCTATGGTTTCCTCTTGCCTAGAGATGGGGGAGTTGATTATGGTCACTAACGTGTATGCTCCTGTTGATCTCCCTGGAAAGATAAGGCTCTGGGCACATATTCGATATGTTCAAAGTTGTCATCCTTTCTTGCCTTGGATATTAGGTGGGGAATTCAATTCTAATGTGTGCTTGGAGGAGAAACAAGGAGGTCTTTCTCGTTTGGGGCCCTCTTCTAAACTTCTTTGGGAGAATATGGATCTCTTACATCTTTCTGATGTTCAACCATGTAATGGGCTCTTTACGTGGAATAATAGAAGGGTTGGGGATGATTCCATTTCAGAACGTCTAGATAGATTTCTAGTTTCCTGCTATTAGAATAGTGATACTCTCTCTCTCTCTCTCTCTCTCTCTCTCTCTCTCTCTCTCTCTCTCTTCTAAAATTGTGGATTAGAGGGGTTCTGATCACTAGCCTATCAAGCTCTCTACTAGTTGTGTTTCTATTCCCAATAATCCCCCTTTTAAGTTTTAGTTAGTGTGGCTTCATGAATCTTCTCTTCGTGATTTCATGGTACACTGGTGGAGAGATGGTGGCCTAGAGTATGGCACTGCTATGTTCTCTTTTTCTAAAAAACTTTAGTATGTCAAAAGAAAGATGAAAAACTAGAATAGGACTTGCTTTGGTAATCTTCACACCATGAGGAAGAGGGCTCAAGATCATCTAGCAGTCATTACTAGGAAGATCCATGATCTTGGCTTCTCAGAAGCTCTTCGCATAGAGGAATCCCAGGCTTCCAAGGACTTAGCTAAGTGGGATCTCAGAGAGGAAATTTATTGGAAGCAGAAGGCTCGGATTGATTGGCTTCAGGAAGGGAACAAGAACACTACTTTCTTTCACAAATCTATGCAGTGATGCTGAAATTAGAGTTACATTTCTTCTCTTGTCAATGTTGATGAACTCCACTTCACTTCCTCAAATGGTGTTTCCATGGAAGCTATTCGGTTCTACTCTGCTCTTTTCTCTGATGATTCTCCTCCTGCTAATATTGAGGAGAATACTATCTTGTCTTGTATTCCCTCTCTTGTGACCATGGAGATGAATGATTCTCTTATGAGGCCAATCTCCCTATCAGAATTGGAGGATGTGGTCTTCAGCATGAGGAAGGGAAAGGATCTTGGGCCCGATGGGTTCTCGGTTGATTTTTTTCAAGAATTTTGGGATATTATTAATCAGGACCTTTTAGCTGTGGTCCAAGAATCTTTTTCTAACAAACAGATGCTCAGAGCTTTGAATGCTACTTTCCTTGTTCTTATTCCAAAAAAATAAGGGGCTAATCAACTTGATTTATTTCAGCCTATTACTCTTTGGAATGTGGTCTATAAAGTCATTTATAATTTAATTGCTAAAATACTTAAAGTTTGGCTTCCCTTGATTATCTCTGAGGAGAAAGGAGGTTTTGTTGATAGGAAACAAATCCTTGATGGATTGGTTGTTCCCTTTGAATCCATCCACTCTATGTATGTCTCTAAAAAGAGTTCTATGTTCATCAAGCTGGATATGGCTAAGGCCTATGATAGAGTTAATTGGGGTTTTTTATGGAAAACTCTTCTTTCTTTTGGCTTTAGTATGGAAAGGGTGAGCTAGATTATGAGTTGTGTTACTTCTCCCTCCTTCTCGGTGCTTCTCAATGGTGAACCCTCTGAGTTATTTGGGGCCTCTCGAGGTCTTCGACAATGGGATACTCTTTCTCCATACCTATTTATTATTATGGCGGAGGGCCTTGGCATATTTATTATATCTCAAGTTTCCCAAAATGTGATACATGGCTGGTGATGGGGAAACAGTTTGCCCAATCTTTCTCATCTCTAGTTTGTGGATGATACTGCTCTTGTAGGTGAAGCTCAGATTCAGGAAGCTAAAGCTTTTAGGATCACCTTGGATACTTATTTGGCTGCTTCTGGCTAGAAAATCAATGACCATAAGTCCTCCATTTATTTCTTCAATACTCTTGGGCCTATTCAACAGAGGATTGTTGATATCCTCCGATTTCAAATTTAGTCTCTCCCTCTGACTTACTTGGGCATCCCTATTGTGGTGGGAAGATAGCCCAGGCTCTTTTGGCAAAACCTTCTTGATAAGTTGTGACTTAAGGTTAATCATTGGACTCATAGATGTCTCTCTATAGCTGGAAGGGTGACTCTCCTCCAATCTGTGATTCACTCTCTTCCTAATTATAGAAGCATGGTACAGGCAGCCCCTGTTTACTTTTTTAAGGTATTTGATGCCCTTTCTCAATAGTTTATTTGGAGCAGGAACCTGAAAAATTCTAAATGGAGCCTTATTAATTGGGATATTGTCTGTAGGCCCAAGAAGGAGGGAGGCATGGGTCTTTTTTCTTCTATCTTGAGTGGCCAAGCTCTTGCTGCTAAAATTTATTGGCGTTGGTGCTCCAGCCAGTCTCAGCTCTGGGCTCGCATCTCATCGCATAAGTATCTCCCTGGAGTTGATCCTTCTAATATCCCAAGGTTTTCTTTGGAGATTTTTGGCTCTATGGTGTGGAATACCCTTAAGAAAGGTGCCCACTTAGTGAAGCGTCACCTTTTTTGGATTTGAAATAGAGGCTCTGAGGCTCTATTCTGGAGTGACTCTTGGAATGGAAATCCTCCTCTTTTGGTCTCTCATTTGCACCTGCAATCTCTCTATGATTCTTTCCTTCTTGCTGGGTGGGGTAAGGTGGCTCATTACAAGGAGGCCTACAATCTGGGCCTTGCTATTGGTTATAGATGGAAGAATTTTCTGATTGGCCGCTAGGGGTCTCAGCGCGGGATCAGATGGAGCTTTCTCAGATTCTTGCCTCTAGGGACTACAGCTCTTTGCAGGAACCTGATGTTCTGGCTTGGGGAGGTGCTTCTTTTGGTATGTATTCTATCTCTTCAGGGTACTTTGAGCTTACTAGATTGTTGTTTGGTGATGTTGAGGTGTATTGGTGGAAGCAAGTCTGGAACTCTCTCTCTCTCTCTTGGCCCAAGTGTCAATTTTTCCTTTGGCTGGTGGTTCACAATTGCTGCCTCACTTGGGATAATCTTTGTAAGCATGGCTTCCATGGCCCCTCAATCCATGTGCTTTTTTGTGGTGGTGAGGAGTCAGTTTCACACCTCTTCTTTCAATGCTCCTTTGTCAAGCAGAATTGGCACTTTTGTTGGTTTGCGTGGGGTCGTTCGTGCTAACATGTTTCTTCTCTGTCTGAGTTTTGGGATAGATTGGCGCATTCACCTTCTAATTCCTCCTTTTTTTAGGGTTCTTGGGCTATTGGCCCTACCTTCATTCTTTGACATGTTTGGCTGGAAAGGAACAAGAGAATCTTTCTAGATGTTAAGTTTGGAGTCTTGCATCTATGGGGCAAAATTGTTCATTCCCTCCATGAGACTGTTTTGACAAATTTTGAGGGGATGGGTGGTTTGGATCTTGGAGATGTGGATATTTTTTCTCACCTTTCCTTTCCTCTCCATGGTGGGGTTCTGTTGATGGGACTTTGGTGAGCGGCTCTACCAATAGGTGTAAGTTGTCACCGGGTATCGGGGTACTAGCCAACTTTTCCTGCAAAGGTTATCCGGGGAAATGAGATTCCCCGGGCCTCCAAGCACCTGAGAGTTGGGTCTCGACGGTGCAAGGCTCAATTGGGAGATGTGACTATTTTTGAGGGGGATAGCTGGTTTCTTCAACTGGTTCTCTCTAGGGATTTAGGAAGGTGGGGTTTCTCCAAGCATTTTACACTTAGCAAATAAATTGAAAAAGATCCCGCAGAGTTAGGAGTATTTCATCTACCTATAGTTATGCTTAACCATTCAATACATTAATAATTCTCTGATATACTACACTAAATACTAAAGAAATACACAACCATCAGTTCATATTTTATCGGTAGCAAGGGAAAGGAGGTCATTAATCTACTTAAAGTATCAGAGTAGAAGACATGAAGAATATTAAACATAAAATACCATTAACTTAGAAGACAAAGTGCCAACAACGTCATTGCAAGAACAATCTCTTCTTCATTAACATTCCTTCCAGCAAGCATTGGTGCATGGTACAATGGTGGCTCCAAGGGAGCATCCAACTACTGAAAACTTAAACACCCAGGAGCATTGAGCTCTGCAACTGAAATGAAAATACTGCTTATCTATTACTATGGACTGCAAAATCATCAATTTTGTCGACCCTCAAAATAGGGTTGGACTTTCTATTTATACACATTTTTCTTCTAACCCTAACCCTAACCCTATTTTACATCTTTCCATAAAATATATTATCGAGTGGCCTGTACTACCTACACCACTTTACAAAAGACCTCAAGACGGAGAAGGTCTGACATGTCAGAAGAATAAGACAAGAGAATGGAGTAGAAGAATTGGCCTTGAGAAGAGAGCCAAGAAGGAGACTGATGAAATCTGATCCCCTGGGGATTGAGGCTACATGCCTCATAAATAGGAAATGCGGTGCCCTATCTCCAATGCGCCAGGTGTACATCTGAAGCGGCCCCTCAAGAAGACCATCTGTCAGAAAGCCTATTGTTGATCCGATGTGCCTTGATGTCTATCTACCCTCTGAAAACCTTTGACAACCTTTATTAACTGCTTGAAAGTGACCGGTCGGCCTTGGGGACCGAGACATGGGTCCCTTTAAAGAATACAAAATATAGGGATCTAGAACTCTGGGATCTAGGAACTTACGTTCTAAAAGAATAAAGAATATAAAGTATTTGGGCTTTCTCTGGATTCCAGAGAATCTTTATTGTTGCTTATTATCATTGAAGGTCTGGACGAGATGGGAGATTCCATCTTCATCAACCTCTTTAAGGCCATCCTACCGGTACTTAGCCATCTCAATCTGTTCCCCCAGGTCCAGAACATTTCCTTTAAACTCATCGGCCATTTTCACTGCATCGTGACCACTGAGTACCATATGAGTTATTCTCATCATCTATGAACCATCTACTCCCTTCAGAGATTGATACCTTGATTCCATAAGCTCATCAAACTTCCCCAGGACATATTCCTCTAGTGTGCAAGTATCAGTGTTGAATGGGTCAGCTTCGGAGACCTTCGTAATGAAAGACTTATATAAATTAAAATAATATTGTACTGTATTGATTTTATCTCATAGATTCCCCACCAGTTGCTTGATTAACCCCAATGTGAGGTCAAGTCTAGAGTGTTGGTTCCTCACAAAATTGAATGACTCCTCCTCCAAAATCCTAGACATGGAAACCACTTCCTCCTTAAGGCTGAGGAGTTCTTCAAATTATACCTTCCATGCTTCATAATTTTCAATGTCAACCCTCCCATATGTTGACAATGGTTTCAGATTGATGCAAGACATGTCAGGCCGCATATAAGTCTGGGAGGGTGGACACCAAGAAACGTTGGACATATCCTACCTGTAGATAAATCCAATCATTGACTGCCTGGGCCTTCTTCTTCATCACCCGCAATGAATCTGTCACTTTGTGATAGTGGTGCATTAGACGTGGAGGCCTCTGGAGGAATAGCACTGATAGGCTGAGCCATCTCAGTTAGCAACCCCATGAAGTTTGTAGTTTTTTCCTTTTCTCCCTTGAGCCCTTGGGCCTCCTTTTCATAACGGTCCTCTACTGCCTTAGCCACCTACTTCAATAGGTCTATCTCACCCTATTTTCCCCTCTTTCCCAGTGATATCTCTATGATATTATAATATCTGGCCTTGGAGGTTGCTTCGTCAATGTCTAGGAGAGGTGTTGCTATCACTGCAACCATGTCTCTGCCTGGCTCAGTTCGAAGAGGATGAACCATCCAGGCTTTCTTAGCCTTTGGTAGGTCTTGGGCCTGAGCCATCATCTTGGCTAGGGAGAGATGAGCTCTCGGAGTTGGCGGGGCCTTTATCTTCTTAGTTTCCAGCAACCACTGTGGTGGCAGGGGTGGCTTATTAGCCAAATTTTGTTCCTTGGGTTCTTCCCTAATATCTTGTTGATGTTCCTCCTCAGTGGTATGGGTCTCACCAAGCTCCTTCCCCGCATCTTTTGATTCTTCAATGACACCTTCCTCGGCGACATTTGTTTCTTCCACCCTGTCACCTGTATCTTTGGCTATGTCTTGGTCTTCGTTAGCCGCCCCAGGGGTTTCTTCCTCTTGTTGTTCCTCTTGTTCCTCAACCTCTTTTGTTGGGATTCCTTCTTCCATTGGTATGTCTTTCGGCAATGGGGGAGGTATCAGACCAATATTTAGTGTTTGGGCCGCAGTGATTACCTGCCCAAATGTCATTCCAAGGAGTGGCGCTTGGAACATGGCGATAGGGGTTACAGTTGCTCCTAAAGGTCTGGTTCCCCCAGAAGATGTCATTTGTTCATTTTGCCTTCATTGATCCACTCTTGCATCCTATATCTCTGGGACCTTAGAGTAAATCTCTTGTTCTATTTCTTTCTCTTCCTCCATCTGTTCTTCCTACTCCCGCGCAGGTTCTTGTTCTGGAGCTTCTTCCTGTGCTAGAATTTTAGCCTCTATTTTCTCGATGTCCCCCTATAGATTCCTGAACTCATCGGTTGCAAAAACATCATCAAATTCATCCTACAGGGGAGGATTGGTCAGGACATCAGCAGGCTTTGGTTCCCTCTCCAGATCTAGGGAGTCGGAGGAAAGGATCTCAACTTGTGAGATCTGGGATATCCCCAGATCCGGCTCTGCCTTGGGCTTTTGGTTAAGCCTCTTCTTTCTCCTAGTGATTAAGGGTGGCCCCACATCCCTTAGTACTGCTTTCTCTTCTGGATCCACCCCCGTTTCCTTAACCATCAAGGCCGCTAGTGACGGGGAGGAGGGAGGACGAATTGGTCTGGTCATGAGTACCGGAGTAGCCAACTATGTAATTAAATTCTCCCTTATTTGTTGGGAGGTCACCACTGATTGCTTTATTTTCTCTTTTATGTGGATTTCTTGCATAGTCAGAGTTTCTAATATTCCTTTCCCTTTATCTCCTCCCTGTGAAGAAGTCTCACCCCCAGGGTTAACTTTGATATCGGCTGGGCAGCCCGGCAAACACTCCCAGGGTACACCTTCTTAAAATAGGTGTGGCTTCGTTTGACCATGTTGCGGGTGAAATATTCAATAGTGGGCCCTCCTGGGCATCCCAGTCTACTAGTGGGAGGTCCAACTTATCGATCCCCTTTTCTTTGTACTGGGGATCTACTGTGGAGCCAGCGTTTGAGAAGTCCTCCAGAAATATTTGGATCTTCAATCTTTCCATCATCCCAGCAGTCATCCTGATGTAGTGCCAGCCCTAGACTTTCATGTTGTCCTCGCAATCTTCCCAGAAGTCTTCCATGTGGTATTGGTTGGGCTCTGATGCCCGGGGAAGTGCCATTGTAATTTTTCCATGCAGATCAAAATGCTTCTGCGCTAAGTAAAATTTTGCCAAGTTATAGCTTTTAAGCTCATTATCTGATTCTTTAGCGGTGGCCAGACTGCATGAATAATTTCTACAAGGGATTGGGAATGGAATATTTGTTACCTTTTTTAAGGCATAGAATGCATGCAGCTCCATCATCTGCCTATAGTATTCCAAAAGAATTATCTTGTTCCCACAATGTTTGGGTAACAAGTAGGGTTTCCCGGAGAAGCTGGTTACCCTTATGTATGTATGCTATTGAAACTGTATATAATAATGGCCATAGCTATGGATCAAATTCATCACCTCTGTAGAAAGGTGGTATCCTGCATCCCAAGTGGGTGTGAGTAGGTTGTAGTAAACGAAAGCGTCGTTTACTCAGCAGAAACTAGGGAAACTAGCCTCCCATTGAATCTGTGAAAAATGGTCCCAAGGGGCCTTTTGATTGGGAGCTATCCTGAGTACACCATCGGTGAGTAGCCCATTTGTGTGGGGTTGTTCTTGTGCCAGCGCCCAGAGAACATAAGAATTCATATAAAACTTCTTCTTTTAGGCCAACTGGAGGAATTGGGAATCCACATGGTTTGAAATTATGGTAGCCCAGTCAAAATACTCCCCACCCGTGCTGATACCAAGAAGAAAGTAGTACAACCACCCAGAGAATTCTTGGGCATGTGGTTTCCTAAAGACTTGGCACAATGCTATCATCCCCATCTAGATGCTTTCTTTAAATTCAGACCTGGGGATTTCCAGCTTCATCCTCTTGTGATCCCTCTTTGGGGCTTGAGCCAGCAGTTGTTCATGTATATCCGGGCTGCTTCCTCCAACTTTTTAAATTGTGCCAAGGCATCTGATATGGTGACCATAGCTGGTTTGTCAAATTGAGGGATTCCCAAGCCCATCTGGAAGGTATCAGGGTCAAGGGACACCATGGGAGTAGGATACCCAGTGGGTTCCAGGGCTATGAGCATAATGGCCCGGATGGATGTATAGTAGTGCGCTGCAAGTGTAACAATAAGCTTTGGTTATTGCACCAAGCACAGGAATCAAGTTGCCTTAAGAATCTTTGAATTCCTAATTTTAATGGCCAATGGATCTCCGGCCTGTCGTTGAATGTACATCATTTTCACCAAGGCCTGCATCTTGGGCCATGTCCCGACACTGGTGTTGATAATGAACTGGACTTTGGACTCAATCTTTGAGCCCATTATAACATTGTATTTTACATATTTCATGCTCATGGGCAGTTTCTCCAGAGCCTTCTCCATTTTGGACCTAACAGCTACTTTGGTAACTGCCATAGAAGGAAGTTCTGGACTCCCGGGTGGTGAAGATGCAGAAACTTTGGATATGTTGAAAGTATGTTGTTCCAGAAACATGCAAGGCAAGGAAACCATCAGAACGGATAGATAAATAAAAACTCTGGGGTCCAGAGATCTTACCACCATGGCGCCTTCTTTCCCTGAAAGGTTAGCTTAGTTCAAAAATCCTGGAAAGTATATATATATTTTGAAAAATTAGAAATTTAACCAATACCCGGACCCGGGGGTCTCATCACACTTAGTAAATGTAAGACATGGGTTGGGTGAGGGCAAGAGACCAAGAGTCCATAAAACTAACCTTTGGAAGGTGTGCACAAAAAGTGAGCCGTCTGACCCATGTGGACGCCATGTAGGTATGCAATAAATGGAAGTTATGGTGACGGCGGCGGAGCCAACTATCTGAATGCACAAAAAGTGAAGGCCACTTGGAAAAATTTAAATATGTGCATGGGACATAAATGAAGGACAGGCTAGTTTACGGATGAGAGAGAAAACCACCTGGTTGAAAATTGGTCGAGAGACGAGTTTCAACCAAGCGGTATTCTACTCAGAGCGAGCTCACGAATTAGGAACCAGAAATGAACATAGCATGGCGAGCTTGACAGACTACCAAACAAAAATATATCGAATATACACTATATACAATAGAGCCAAAGGGTATATACATGTAGACTGGAAGGATATACATCAATACACATATATACACAAAATGCAGAGTAGCTATTTACAAAACCAAAAAATGTACAAACATATTTAATTTTTACATTATCTACAGACTATACTACATCTGCACAGAGAATGGACAACCCTTTAGCAGAGCCGACCCACCAACGGGTGACGAACCAAAAAGAAACACAACACAAAGAAAAAATGCAAGGCAACACAAAAACTAGACACAAAAAACCAAAAAGTAGGAAAGTCGAGAGGAAATAAGGCACCAACCTGAAAATGAAGAAGGGAAAGGAAAGAACTAGTGCTACAAACACTTTGCAACAGCTTCAACCATCAAACAATCACCACTTACCACCACAAACCACCCCCAATTATTCAGATTAGCTCAGAATGGTTCACACTTGATTCTCGCTAAATTACTATAAAATCACTCTGAAATCGCTCAAATTGCTTAAGTGTTTTAATCGCAGTAATTGTGAAAATGTCAGGTAATTTCTATTTATACCCGAGGTAAAAGTGAGTTACCTTTCCTTTCACAAACTTCAGATAGACAGACCTTCGGACTCTGGGCCTAGGGATTCCATGCAACCATACTGTCTTATAGAAAGAAGACATCATGGCGAAGAATCCCGGAGTCCAGAATTTGGCTCCCAATAAAGGACAACCAACTCTGGGACCGGGTCCCAGAGACAAGAGAGATGAAAATAAAAAACAAAAGAAACACCGCGGGAAAGAAACTCTGGAGAAGGAAAACAAAGAAAACAAAGGAAAAAGACAAGGCAAGAGCCAAAAGAAGAAAGAAAAAAAGGGGGACCCAACATTTTGCACACAAAATGTAGGGACGGGGATGCAGGTCATAACAAATGGCAACTATTTGGGATGAGTGACTTAGCACATTCAAAAACTGTAGAATCTCTGGTTAGAAAAATTGGAACAAATCGTTACTTTGAAGTATCTTACTTGCAAGGAGTAACCTCTGAGAAAATCTGGCCATACGTGATTTAGTCCATGATCTATTCATCAGTAGTGAAGTGTGTACTTTTGAAGAAAATCAAGCCAATGACCTCTGGGAGAAGTAGAGAAGAGGCACTAAGTACATTAGACCCCAAAGCCATCAGAGTTGCTTGTTTCTCCCAGATACCAAAGTTTTTTCCCATTTCCTTTTCCTTGTTATTTTGTATGTTTTTGGGTGGGAGGGCGGTACTTCTTTCACCATCAAGCCTAAGCTTAGCTAATTTTAATGGTGGTACTTCTTTCACCCTTCCAGCTATCTTTATGTGCTGAATGGGGGAGAAAACTCTAGATCCAGAAAGAATCTTTTAAAAGTTTAGACTTGGGTCAACCAACTTACTGCAACCGATCTACCCTCGATGTGTCTGATTACTTGTTCCTTACTTTTTTTACTGATTACCAGACTTTCAGAGATAAACCCAATGAAGATTAATTTGTGTACTACCAAACTTGCAAAATAACTCTAGAGATCGGATTGATTCCATCATGTTAACGACATATTTTTAAGTTCACCATGTTAAAGACAACATCCCGGGGACCAGATGTTATGCGAAGCATTCCAGTCCTCACAAAGGGAGAACAAAATGCTGGAACCCAAGAAGAAGACAATAAAAGAAAAACACAAAAGAACAAGGCGGTCCCAAAGGACAACCAACAAGACTATTTACAAGGCAAAGTACCTCCCAAAGAGGCACTGGGAAAGAAATATTTACAAGCAAAGAAAATTTACATAAAATACAACTTTTGGGCAAACCAACCTCATTCAAAATAATGTTTGAGAAACTGTCCATTGATGGGCAATGGGATAGGTATTTTCCCTGTAGATTTTTAAGATTAGGTATGGTCCGAGCCAGAGCCATTGGAACTTGGTGTGCTTTCCTTTCTTTTCCTGGGTCTTGTCCCACAGCAGGACCAAGTTCAAAATCTGAAAAGCCTTGTATTGGGCTCTGCGATCAAACCATCTCTTTATCACTGCTTGATGATGCGCAAAATGTTCAAGGGCTACATCTCACTGTTCCTCCATCCACACCAGATTTAGGAGCCTAACCTCCAGAGTGATCTTCCAATTGTAGTTCCATTCAAGTAATTATGCCAAAGAAAACACTAGACCATTGTCACATACTAAAGCAAAGGGCATTCCAAATCTTGTGACAATGTTTTCTTCAAGAAATTTAATGACTACGTCTGTCGTGTTGTTCTTGCAAGGTATAGCTTCGGTCCATCGGGTGTAGTAATCGGTAGTAGTCAGGATGTACCAATGGTTGGTAGATGAGTTGGGGTTGATTTCTCTGATGAAATCAAATGCCCATTGGGTGAAGGGCCTAGCCTCAAAGACTGTTTGTAAAGACATAGCCAGATTATGCTCATGGTGTGCTGCGATTTGGCAAGTGTGGCATATTCAAATGTGAGTGTAAACATCTTTAAATATACAGGGCCAATAATACCCAGCCCAGAGGATTTGATTGGTGGTGGCATCGGCTGAGCCATGCCCGATCCCAAAATGCCTATGGAATTCATCAATCATCTTCATAGCTTGGTCTCTGTCAATGCACCGAAGGTATACTCCCTCGTAGTTCCTGTGATAAAGTGTGGAGTTTTTTATCATGAAGTGAGAACTTTTCATCTATAGAGCGCGGTGTTTGTTGGGAGGTAACCCCTCCATGCATTTGTTGTTTAGCAGTAAGTATACCAGATTGGTATACCATGGGTCTTGAGTGATAGACTCCACCATGTAAGTTTGACATTCTATGTGGGGAGTCTCTTCTGCCATCACTCGACTTAGTCCCTGGCCTCAGACTATCTTCATGGGCTGCATTTCCAAGTCATATTCCTAGAGGATGGCCATCCATTTCCCTTGTCTTTCACCCAATTCACTCTGCATCAGCAGAGATTTCACAGTCTGGTCTGGGAGAATAGCATTCACTTTGCTCTAGAGAATATAATGCCAGAATTTCTTCACGGTGTGAACAAGAGAAAATGCCTGCTTTTCCAATGGTGAGTACTGGACTTCAGCATTCTTGAAGGGGGAGCTCATGAAAGCTATGGGTCATTCTTCCCCTTCGACCTTTTGAGTCAATACTGCCACAGCAGAATGCGACAAAGAAAAGGAGTAAATGTAAAATGGAAGGGAGTAGTCTGGACTAGCTATGATAGGTGCCTTCGTTATCATCTATTTGATCTGGGTGAATGCCCACTTTGCTTTAGGACTCTACTTGATTTTGGTATCCTTTTACATCATCTCATTGAGTGGTTTGACTATCTCGGCAAATCAAGTGATGAACTGATGGACAAAGTTGATCTTTCCGAAGAAAGACCGCATCTCTTTCTTGCTATCAGGAATTTGTAGGTTTAGCAGCGCTTCAACTCTCTCAGGGTCAATGGATATACCCTTCTCAAAGATAATATGCACAAGCAACTTCCCTTCAGTGACCTTGAATATGCACTTCTTGGGGTTGAGGGATATTCCATACTAGCGACACCTCTCGCACATCTGAGTGTGATGGGTGGAATGGTTACGCCTGTCCCAGGAAAAAATGGTCAAATCATCCATGTAGATGATTATGCACCAATTCACGAGGCCCTCAAACACAATGTCCATGGCCTTTTGAAATGTGGCCCCTATGTTAATCAAGCCAAAGGGCATCCTCCTGTATGCAAACATTCCCCACTTGGTGGTGAACATCATTTTCTCTCTATCTTCATACTTTACCATGACTTAGTTATATCTGGAGTACCCATCCAAGAATGACATCATTTAAGATCCATTCACTATCTGCAACACCTCATCCAACGAGGGGAGAGGGTGATTATCTTTCTTAGAGGCCCTGTTCAAGTTTCAAAAATGCACACAAAGGCAGATTTCACCGCTCTTCTTTCTCATAGGGACCAAATTGGCAACCCTCGTAGTATGCTAGATCAGAAAGATTATCCAGGCTGACAGTAATTTCTCCACCTCCTAACGAATCAGAGGCTTGATCAGTGGGTTGACCGGTCGTTGCTTTTATCAAAAAGGCTTAGCATCAGGTTTTAGGGGGATGGTATGAGTCATAATGGATGTGTCATAAGTTTTCAAATTCTCATATCCCCATCCAATCACGTCTATGTATTCTTGGAGAACTGCGAGAATCTTCTCTTTCTCCTCAGGGGAGTAGGAGGTGCCAATGTGTATCATCTTTTCTTCACCGGGCTGGCCGATGTTTACTTTCTCAAATTTTCCTCCCTCAGAGGAGGATGACATCTTTTCCTGGCCCCGAGGGTCTGAGTCAAAGATTTGTTCAAGTGCGACCATCCCCTTCAAGATGGTGTTAGTGGGTAGGTCCATGATCCCATCATCTTCATCACTCTGTCTAGTATCATCATGGTCTCGTTCCTCCACTATTTGGTCCTCGAAGACACTAACGTTGGCAATGAAGGATAGGATATGTTGATCATCCTCAAAACTTGAAAGTGGGTGACATTATCTAGGATGGACGGGGTGGGGATCATCTCAACTAAAAATCTCTGGAGTCGTGAGCTAGCCATGGGCTCAAGTGTGCTGGCAGAAATAGCGAGGGCATCTGGGACATAATTCTATCGCCGGGGGATAAGATCAATGTCGAAGGCATCGAAATCTTCAATAAGGCTCCATGTCTGATTGTGATATGCAGCCAGCCTTTTGTCATGACATGTATACTAACTTCAGACCTGTTTAACAATCAACTCTAAATCACCCAAAGCCCGGAGGCGGGTGATTCCTTTTCTCAATGCAAAAAAGAGTCCAAGGACCAAAGCCTCATACTCTGTAACATTATTGGTGCAGTTGAACTGTAGTCTGTAGGATGCAAGGAAGGATTTTCCTCATGGGTTGATTAATTCTACTCTGGCCCCATAGCCTTGTTTGGACCGGGACCCGTCGAACTTAAGGATCCATAAATCATTATTTGCAGTCTGGAGCTGGGGAGCGGGAGCGACCTTTGGATTGCTTTTGGGAGTCTTGGGAGGAGCTTCCTCCCACACTGTTGGTGCATGGGTGAGTTTTAGCTCTGGAGGGGTTTGGAATTGAGGTTCCTAGGGAAATCACACCGAAGAAGTGCTTTTAGTAGGAATTCTGGGTTCCAGGGGATCAACTGCATGTTCTTTGTTCTGGAAGGCATCAATTTTTTGGGTAGCGATGGAAAGGCAAAGTTCAAACTCTAGCTCTAGATGTTTCTGATAGTTTACTTGGCACCAAGTACCAGAAAAGAGTGTGGTGGGGGTCGCTACGGCACCCTAAGAGTCGACCTTAACCCTCAACTTTTCTTCTAGGTCCTGGGTTCTCTACAGAACTATGGGATCCTCCCCAGGGGTGAAATCAAATGTTAAGATTTCAAAGGGTTGGTACACCCCGAGGGAAGTCTCAGAGAAGAAGACCTCATTAACCCTCCCAACTTCGATAAGGGCCTACTTCATCTGGGGCTCACTTTCAACTTGAATCTTGTTTGATTCTCCTTCCCAAGGGAGCCAAAAGTTGGAGAAGTCAGTCAAAAAATACCCATTCAAAGACTTAGACCAATTCCAACTTAATAACATCCCATAAGTCTCTGGAATGTCCACCACTTGGATGTTGATTATGCTGGCTATCCTGGGGTTCTAGATAAGTTGTATCCAGATTTTCCTCAATTCTCCCACCATTTTCACAGTAGTTTTGTCCAATTGAATCACTGCGCCATTAGATGGGGTGGGATGGAATCTGAAATTCTGGCATATGGATAAGGGCATGATGTTGCCTGAAGCTCCAGAGTCTACTAGGTAGTTGTGTATGTTTTTTCCTTAGATATTCAGGCCTAGTAGGAAGGGAGGATCTTCATTGTTTCCCTGAAATATAGCTGCGTTGGAGTCCTCAAAAGAGATGGCCTTGGGTAGGCGACTAACGACTTCTAGGTTTCCCAAGAGCTTCAGAAGAGACTTCTTCTACTCGGGATAGTTTAGAAAAACCTTCATCAAGGTCATGGAGGTGGTGGTTTGTTCTAATGCCTTCGTAATGTCAAATATTCCTCCCAAGAATTGGTGGCTTCCCTCAGCTAGGTCTTTCACTTGGTTAGAGCTAGAACCTTTTAGAAGGGCGGGCCGATAAGTTGTATTATCTCGGGAAGGAGTATCCTTCATGGGAGGTGTTGGCGTATAAACTAGTCCTTTACCAGCCTGGCTCTGAGTATTGTATGGAGTCTATGGGTTGGTAAAGGCATTAGCCTCAAAGGCCAGGATTGATTCATCAAAGAATCCCTTTAATTTGAATTCTTCTTCATCTTTACTGGAGGTTTCAAAGAAGATGGTCTCACAGGTGAATGCACTGTGAGTTGACTCTTGCAGAGGAGGCTCTGGGGGAGTAGCATCATGTGATTATTTTTTGTCTAGTTAGGAGATCATAATGACCTTCTCCAGTGTGGTATAGTTGACCTCATTGTGGAAGCTTATGTCATGCAATCTACACCAATTGGTCATGGGATGGAAGTCTATGACTGGTGTGAAATGTGATGGTCCAGCACCACTTTGATTGGTATTTTGGTTCAGAGGTGGGCCTCTGGTGTTCGCATTATTTTTCTATTGTTGTTGATTGGGATGAGGCCCATTGTTGAAGTTTCTTCCCCCAACATTGTTATTTTGTTGGCCAGAGAAAATATTCCCTCTTTGGGAATTAGAATTCTGGGGTGCATAGGACCCTGCCTTCAGTTGACCCATGTCCACAATCAGGGTGGGAAACATTTTCCAGATGGATTCAACCTCGGCGGTCAACTAAGTGTTTGCATCACAATGTGACGGTTGTTGTTGGTTTCCTAGGAAAGCAACAGTATTTTCCAAAGTCGAGGGAGGCAATCCTCTAGTCACAGATGACTAAAAGAAGGGCACTCTAGGTGGTTGTGTTTGAGGTTGTTGTACCTGCTGTGGCTGATTCTAAAGGAATACTTCCAGACCTAGTATTTCCTGAGTCTATAATGGATAAACATACCGGGCCTGCTGGTCTATTGGCAGTGGCAGGGGATTCATTGCCATCACGGGGGAACCCATTGCCAGATTGGGGTTATATCCCTCAGTGTATGAAGTCCCGCCAGGGATCATGTTAAAGGGCGTGCTCTGCCCAATCCTGCCCAAGGACTTGTTGAGGCCATGAGATAGTTCTAAGGCTAGGTTGTAAACCTTCGCCAAACTATCCTGGTTTCCCACCGTGGTTGTTCTCTAGAGGAGAGTGGAAACGAAGGGGTCCATCGTGTTGAGATAGGTCTGTATAGTTACTTCTGAGGATGGAATGAAAGGGCCCATGAACCACTTCAAGGTGCGCTGGAACTGGTGGTTGAATGCTACAAGGGGTTCATTGGGTTCCTTTCTAATGGAGATGAATTGGCTATGGGACCAAGTTGGGTCCACATGTATGCAAAAGGCAGCCAAGAAGGCGTCCTCCATGTCCTGCCAACTGTTGATGGAGTTGGCAGGAAGGTTTAGGTACCAGTTCAGCTCACCCTATCCTAGGGAGAGAAAAAAAATTTGGGTCACAACATACTCATGTTGGATGTGGTATCGGTTCATGGCATCCTTGTATGCCTATAAGTGTTCTTCCACAGTTCGTGAGCCTAAGTGCTCATATCGTGGGAAAATCTTCTCTAGGTGCGAGGGTAAATCATTGATTGCGCTTGGAAAAGTTTCTATAGGGGACCCGATGTTATTGAAATATGCAGCCATCTGGGGAGCTAGATTTTGCGTATGTTGGACGCTGGTTCTCAGGATTGTCTAAGAAGTTTGGATATTCTGAGGTGTACTAGACCCCTAGATAATAGTGGCTGGTGTAGTTTTTGGGGTCCGTTTCTTTCGAGCAGGAGGCTCAATTTTGACAAACCTTCCAGGGTTTGGGGCTGACCTAAGGATTCTCTCAAATTTCACTGTGTAGAAAGACCCAATCCCACTAAAGGCTTGAATCCTAAAACTATGACTTGGGGAACCCTCGAGAGATGTAAAATCAAAATCTCGAGAGGGGGACGATTTCATGCCCTCCTTCTAGCACCAATTTTTTTTGACGGGACTTTGGTGAGTGGGTCTGCCAATAGGTGTAAGTTGTCACCGGGTAGCGGGGTACTAGCCAACTTTGCCTGCAAAGATTATCCAGAGAAATGAGATTCCCCAGGCCTCCAAGCACCTGAGAGTCGGGTCTTGATGGTGCGGGGCTCAGTTGGGAGATGTGACTATTTTTGAGGGGGATAACTAGTTTCTTCAACTCATTCTCTTTGGGAATTCAGGAAGGTGGGGTTTCTCCAAGCATTTTACACTTCGCAAATAAATTAAAAAATATCCTGTAGGGTCAGAAGTATTTCACCTACCTATAGTTATGTTTAACCATTCAATACATTGATAATGCTCTGATATACTACACAAAATACTGAATAAATACACAACCATCAGTTCATATTTTATCTCTAGCAAGGGAAAGGAGGTCGTTAATCTACTTAAACTATCAGAGCAGAAGACATGAAGAACATTAAACATAAAATACCGTTAACTTAGAAGACAAAGTGCCAACAACGTCATTGCAAGAACCATCTCTTCTTCATTAACATTCCTTCCAGTAAGCACTAGTGTGTGGTACAATGGCGGCTCCATGGGAGCATCCAACTATTGAAAACTTAAACACCCAGGAGCATTGAGCTCTGCAACTGAAATGAAAATACTGCTTCTTTATTACAATGGATGGCAAAATCATCAATTTTTCCGACCCTCAAAATAGGGCCGGACTTGCTATTTATAAATATTTTTCTTCTAACCCTAACCCTAACCCTATTTTACATCTTGTCATAAAATATATTATCCAGTGGTCGGTACTACCTGGACCACTTTACAAAAGACCTCGAGACAGAGAAGGTCTGACATGTTAGAAGAATAAGACAAGAGAATGGAGTAGAAGAATTGGCCTTGAGAAGAGAGTCGGGAAGGAGAAGGAAGAAATTTGATCCCCTAGGTATTGAGGCTACATGCCTCATAAATGGGAAATGCGGTGCCCTATCTCCAATGCGCCAGGTGTACATCTGAAGCGACACCTTGAGAAGACCATCTATCAGGAAGCCTATTGTTGATCCGGCGTGCCTTGATGTAGCTATCTTCCATCTGACAACCTTTGACAACCTTTATTAACTACTTGAAAGTGACTAGTCGGCCTTGGGTACCGGGACACAGGTCCCTTTAAAGAATACAAAATATAGGGATCCGAATCTTTGGGATCCGGTAACTTACATTCTGAAAGAATAAAGAATACAAAATCCTTAGGTTTTCTCCAGCCTCCAGAGAATATTTATTATTTCTTATTATTGTTGAACGTCTAGAGGAGATGGGAGATTCCATCTTCATCAACCTCTTTAAGGCCAGCCTGCTGGTACTTAGCCATCTCAATCTGTTCTCCCAGGTCTGGAACATTTCCTTTAAACTCATCAACCATTTTCACCGCATCATGACCACTGAGTGCCATACGAGTTATTCTTGTCATCTGGGCACCATCTACTCCCTCCAGGGATTGATACCTCGATTCCATCAACTCATCGAACTTCCCCAGGACATATTCCTCTGGCATGCAAATATCAGTGCTGAATGGGTCAGCTCCGGAGACCTTCATAACGAAAGACTTATATAAATTAAAAGAATATTGTACTGTATTGATTTTCTCCCATAGATTCCCCACTAGTTGCTTGATTACACCCAATATGAGGTCAAGTCTGGAGTGTTGGGTCCTCATAAAATTGAACAACTCCTCCCCCAAAATCCTAGATTCAGAAACCACTTCCTCCCCAAGGCTGAGGAGTTCTTCAAATTATACCTTCCATGCTTCATAATTTTTGATGTCACCCTCCCATATGTTGACAATGGTTTTGGCTTGATGCAAGACGTGTCAGGCCGCATATAAGTCTGGGAGGGTGGACACCAGGAAACGCCAGACATTTCCTACCTGTAGAGCAATCCACTCATCGACCGTCTGGGCCTTCTTCTTCATCGCTCACAATGAATCTATGTCACTTTGCAGTAGTGGTGCATCAGACGTGGAGGCCTCCGGAGGAATAGCACTGATAGGCCAAGCCAGCTCAGTTAGCAACCCCATGAGGTTTGTAGTTTTTTCCTTTTTTGGCCTTGAGCCTTTGGGCCTCTTTTTTTTAATGGGCCTCTACTACCTTAGCCACCTCCTTCAACAGGTCTATCTCACCCTATTTTCCCCTCTTTCCTAGTGATATCTCTGTGATATTATAATCTTTGGCCTCGGCGGTTGCTTCGTCAGCATTTGGGGGATGTGTTGCTATCAC
Source organism: Thuja plicata (assembly GCA_018584345.1). NCBI lineage: Eukaryota > Viridiplantae > Streptophyta > Pinopsida > Cupressales > Cupressaceae > Thuja > Thuja plicata. The sequence goes on along the minus strand of MU225253.1, from coordinate 48,741 downwards.
TGCAACCATTTCTCTGCCCTGCTTGGTTCGAAGAGTATGGACCATCTAGGATTTCTTGGCCTTTGGTAGGTCTTGGGCCTGAGCCATCATCTCGGCCAGGGAGAGATGAGCTTTGGGAGTTGGCAGGGCCTTTCTCTTCTTGGTTTCCAGCAACCACTGTGGTGGCAGGGGTGGCTTATTAGCCAAAGTTTTTTCCTTGGGTTCTTCCCTGATATCTTGCTGTTGTTCCTCCCCATTGGTATGGGTCTCGCCTGGCTCCTTCCCCACATCTTTTGATTCATCAGCGACATCTTCCTCGGTGACATTTGTTTCTTCCACCCTGTCACTTGTATCTTTGGCTATGTCTTGGTCTTCATCAGTCGCCCTGGGGGTTTCTCCCTCTTGTTGTTCCTCTTGTTCCTCAACCTCTTTTGCTAGGATTCCTTCTTCCATTGGTATGTCTTTTGGCAATGGGGGAGGTATCGGGCCAAGATTTAGTGTTTGGGTCACAGTGATTACCTACCCAAATGTCATTCTAGGGAGTGGCACTTGGAACACGGTGGCAGGGGTCACAGTTGCTCCCGAAGGTCCAGTTCCCCCAGGGGATGCAATTTGTTTATTTTGCCTTCGTTGATCCACTCCTGCATCCTGTATCTCTGGGACCTTGGAGGAAATCTCTTTTTCTATTTCTTTCTCTTCCTCTATCTGTTCTTCCTTCTCCCGCACAGGTTCTTGTTCCGGAGCTTCTTCCTGTGCTAGGATTTTAGCCTCTGTTTGCTCGATGTCCCCCTATAGATTCCCAAACTTGTCTATTGCAAAAACATCATCGAATTAATCCTACGGGGGAGGATTGTCTGGGATATCAGAAGGCTTTGGTTCCCTCTCCGGTTCTGGGAAGTCAGAGGAAAGGATCTCAACATGTGGGATCCAGGGCATCCCCAGATCCAGCTCTACCTTAGGCTTTTGGTTAAGCCTCTTCTTTCTCCTAGTGACTAAGGGTGGCCCCGCATCCCTTAGTACTACTTTCTCTTCTGGATCCACCCCCGTTGCCTTAACCATCAAGGCCGCTAGTGAAGGGGAGGAGGGAGGATGAATTGGTCCGGTCATGAGTACCGAAGTAGCCAGCTGTGTAATTATATTCTCCCTCATTTGTTGGGAGGCCACTATTGATTGCTTTATTTGCTCTTTTATGGGGATTTCTTGCACATTTGGAGTTTCCATTATTTCTTTCCCTCTATCTCCTCCTCTGAAGAAGTCCCAGCCCCTGGGGTTAACTTTGGTATTGGCTGGGCAGCTCGGTGGACACTCCCAGGGAACACCTTCTTAAAATAGGTGTGGCTTCATTCGACCACATTGCGGGTGAACTCTTCAATAGTGGGCCCCTCCTGGGCATCCTAGTCTACTGGTAGGAGGGCCAACTTATCGATCCCCTTTGCTTTGTACTGGGGATCTACTGTGGAGCCGGTGTCTGAGAAGTCCTCTAGAAATCTTTGGAGCTTCAATATTTCCATCATCCCAGCGGTCATCCTGACATAGTGCCTGCCCCAGACTTCCATGTCTTCCTAGAAATATTCCTTGAAGTCTTCCATGTGGTATTGGTGGGGCTCTGATGCCCGGGGAAGTGTCGTAGCAATTTTTCCATGCAGATCAAAATGCTTCCGCGCTAATTAAAATTCTGCCAAGTTATAGCTTTTAAGCTCATTATCTGCTTCCTTGGCGGTGGCCAGACTACATGAATAATTTCCACAAGTGATTGGGAATGGAGTATTTGTTACCTTCTTCAAGGCATAGAATGCATGCAGCTACATTATCTTCCTGCAGTATTCCAAAAGAATTATCTTGTTCCCACAATGTTTGGGTAACAAGTAGGGTTTCCCGGAGAAGCCGGTTACCCTTATGTATGTATGCTATTGAAACTGTATATAATAATGGCCATAGCTCTGAACCAAATTCATCGCCTTTGTAGAGAGGAAGTATCCTACATCCCAGGTGGGTGTGAGCAGGGTTGTAGTAAATGAAAGCGTCGTTTACTCGATAAAAACTGGGGAAACTAGCCTCCCATTGAATCTATGGAAAATGATCCCAAGGTGCCTTTTGACCAGGAGCTATCCCGAGTACACCGTCGGTGAGTAGCCCATTGGTGTGGGGTCGCTGCTGTGCCAGGGCCTAGAGAACATAAGAAGTCATATAAAACTTCTTCTTTTAGGCCAACTGGAGGAATTGAGAATCCACGTGGTTTGAAATTATGGTGGCCCAGTCAAAATACTCCCCGCCCATGCTGATACCAAGCAGAAAGTAGTACATCCACCTAGAGAATTCTCGGGCATGTGGTTGCCTAAAGACCTAACATAATGCTATCATCCCCATCTGGATGCTTTCTTTGAATTCAGACCTGGGGATTTCCAGCTTCATCCTCTTGGGATCCCTCTTTGGGGCCTTGAGCCAGTGGTTGTTCATGTATATCTGGGCTGCTTCCTCCAACTATTTAAATTGTGCCAAGGCATCTGATCTGGTGACCACAACTGGTTTGTCAAATTGAGGGATTCCCAAGCCCGTCTGGAAGGTATCAGGGTCGAGGGACACCATGGGAGTAGGATACCCAGTGGGTTCCAGGGCTACAAGCATAACAGTCTAGATGGATGTATTGTAGTGCGCTACAAGTGTAAGAATAAGCTCTGGTGACTACACAGAGCACAGGAAGCAAGCTGCCTTAAGAATCTTAAAATTCCCAATTTTAATGGCCAATGGATCTCCGGCTTGTCATTGAATGTACATCATTTTCACCAAGGCCTGCATCTCGGGTCACATCCCAATGCTGGTGTCGGTAATGAGCTGGACTTTGGACTCAATCTTTGAGCCCATGATAACATTGTCCTTTACGTATTTCATGCTATTGGGCAGTTTCTCTAGAGCCTTCTCTATTTTGGACCTAACAGCTACTCTGGTAACCGTCGTAGAAGGAAGTTCCAGACTCCTGGGTGGTGAAGATGCGAAAGCTTCAGACATGTTGAAAGTATGTTGTTCTAGAAACCTGCAAGGCAAGGCGACTGTCAGAATGGATAGATAAATAAAAACTTCAGGGTCCGGAGATCTTACCACCGTGGCACCTTCTTTCCCTGAAAGGTTAGCTTAGTTCAAAAACCTTGGAAAGTATATATATTTTTCAAACCTAGAAATTTAACCAATACCCAGGCTTGGGGGTCTCATCACACTTAGTAAAAGCAAGACATGGGTTGGGTGAGGGCAAGAGACCCAGATTCTAGAAAACTAACCTATGGAAGGTGTGCACAAAAAGTGAGTCGTTAGACCCACGTGGACGCCATGTAGGTATGCAATAAATGGAAGTTATGGTGACAGCGGCGGAGCCAACTATCCAAATGCGCAAAAAGTGAAGGCTACTTGGACAAATTTAAATATGCACATGGGACATAAATGAAGGATAGGCTGGTTTACAGAGGAGAGAGAAAACCACCTGGTTAAAAACTGGCCGAGAGCCGAGTTTTAACCAAGCGGTATTCTACTTAGAGCGAGCTCACAAATTAGGAACCAGAAATGAATATAGCACGGCGAGCTCGACAGACTACCAAACAAAAATACATAGAATATACACTATATACAATAGAGTCTAAGGGTATATACATGTAGACTAGAAGGCAATACATCAATATACATATATACACAAAATGTAGAGAAGCTATTTACAAAACCAGAAAATGTACAAACATCTACAATTTTTACATTATCTACAGACTATACTACATCTGCATATAGGGTGGACAACCCTCTGGCAGAGCCGACCCACCAATGGGCAGTGAACCAAAAATAAATGCAACACAAAGCAAAAATGCAAGGCAACACAAAAACTAGACACAAAAAACCAAAAAGCAGGAAAGTGTTGGAGATTTGAATCTAAATAGTTGATTGATTCTATGTTTGTCATTGATGACAACATATAATACACAGCAGTACTTCTATATGTACTTATCCATATGATGACATGAAGACCAGCATGGATAGATACATGTTGTTGACATGTTTATGATGCTATGTTCATACACGCAGACTCAAATATGAAGTTTCAGTAAAGATATGTAATTATGTTATTGACGGTTACAGTTCTGGAGGATTAACGGTTTAAGGTCAACATATGTAATGTGTTGATCAAGTTGCACCTATCTTCAGGATATGCGTGTGTATATTCATGATGAGTTATGAGTTATTGATATTAATCTAAACATGCCAAACATATTTCAAGAAGATTACAAAGTTATGATTAAATTGGTGAAGCCGACATAGTGAAGCGACGCGTCTATTCAGCATTGACTTGCGCAGTTGTAATTATGCTTGCGCGCTTAGTAGAGCCAACAAGGATGTTATGAAGAGTTTTCTAACAGGTCCCATGATCTTATATTTGGTGTATGTATTTATACAAGGTCATTTGTGATAAGAAGAGTTGCGAAAGCCAAAGATTGACAAGCAGAGCAGAGTGTTGATGCAGTAGAGCTATATTTATCATATGTTGATAATATAGATGTTTATGTTGAAGCATTTAGAATATAGACTAGATTTTTATATTGCTTTACAAGAGGTTAAAGCATCGGCACACAAAAGGAACTGATCAGACAAGCAGTGTCAAAGCAACAGTTCATTTCATTGGTACAGTGTGTATCAATTATCCAGAAGGTTGTAGCCTTCGCCTCTTGGATAGTGAGTCCTTTGGACAGTGAGTCCTCCACCCCTAATAGGGTTATTATAAAAGACTCCTAACACGGTCTGACCCTTAACCAGGTCAACTATACCACTGCATTGTATTGTACAACTCCTAACAGGGTTGAAGAATCTTTTAACAGAGATTACTATAAACAGTATAGTTCTTTGTGGGTACTAATTCCCACCGAGTTTTTTACCATTTGGTTTCCCCGTAACCAAATTGATGTTTTGAGTAATGTGTTATCTGAATGTGTATTTAATTTATATTAGTCTAGATTAATAAGTATAAAATATTTAAAGTTGCTAATAACTGATTCACCCCCCCTCTCAGTTATCCCTGAAGTATTCTAACAATTGGTATCAGAGTCAAGTGCCTTGGAGAGAAAGCCTAACAACTTAAGGTAGATTAGATGGCATACTTTAGAAAGGACAACCCTAAGTTCGATGGAGAAAATTATTTGGATTGGAAGAACAAAATGATAACACATCTTCAGTGCATTGGATTTGAGATCTTTGAGATTGCTACACAAGAGGTTGAAATTCCATCTCTGAAAGACCTTGCAAAGGATGATGCTACTAGAAGATAGAAGGAAACATTTACCAATAATGCAATTGCCAAAGAAGCCCTAATCAGCACCTTATCTGACAGTGAATTTTCAGAAATCAAGAAGATTGAAAAAGCATATATCATATGGACGTATTTAGAAGACATGTTTGAAGGAGATGTTCAAGCAAAGAATGCACGTAGGAAGACATGGAAGAAGAAATACAACAGTCTTGAGATGTTACCTAAAGAGAACATTAGAGATTATAATCAGAGGATAAATGAAGCAGTATCCCGAATTAGAAACAATGGAGGAGAAATTTTAGAAGAAGATATAATGGACAATTTGTTATCTACTTTGACATCAAACTATGATAACAAGATTAGCATTCTAGAGGAAACTATGCAATTCTCACAAGAATTCAAGAGAGAGACTTTGATCAGCAAAATATTTTCATTTGAGATATCAAGATTGAAGACTGAACCTAAGAATGAAACAACCTTCAAAGCCACAGTCTACGGTAATAAATCCTCACACATCTCTAGTCATAATGAGAATGAAGAAAATGATGAAGAGCTAGAAGAGATAATTTCCATGATTGCTAAGAGAGAAAAGAAAGGAAAAGGAAAATACGAAGGACAACTTCCATTCAAGTGTTTTTTATGTAATAAGATTGGTCACTTTGCATCTAAGTGTCCCACAAGAGTCAAGAAGTTCAGATCTGACTACAAACCTAAATATAGAAAGGAATGCTACCATGCTGAAGAAGGTGTAGCTGATGAAGATTCAGGAGAAGATGAAATTGGATTCATAGCCCTTGAAGACATGGAAAAGTTGCTCGAAGATATAGACATTGCAGATAAAGAAGAATATCATGAATTAGCCTTAATTTCCAAAGCAGATGTCAGAACTGATTGCATCATTGATAGTGGATGCTCACACCACATGACAGGTGACAAAGACAGATTTGTTCAGTTAGAAAAATACAAAGGTGGTATGGTTAGATTTGGAGATAACACTCCTAAACCTATCATAGACAGAGGATCCATCACCTTGGATGGAAAGAACAAGACAGATGATGTTCTATATGTAGATGGATTACATCACAATCTACTGAGTGTTGGACAACTACTTGACAAAGGCTATCATTTGGAGTTCAAAGACAAAAAGTGCATCATTAGCAACAAGGATGGAGACATGATTGCATCAGGCTCTAAACCAAAAGGTAATGTTTTGCAGCTTAATTCTTATGTAAGTTGTTTTGTTGTAAAAGTAGATGACAGTTGGTTATGGCACAAGAGACTTTGTCATATCAACTTTGATAGCATAGTAAAGATCAGTAATGTTAAGGAAGTTAGAGACCTACCAAGCATTGCAAGACCAGTTGACACAATTTACAGGGAATGTGTTATGGGTAAACATGTAAGGAGTTCCTTCAGAAGTAAGCAAACCTCAGCTAAAAATAGGTTGGACTTAGTGCATACAGATTTATGCGGTCCAACTCAAACAAGATCATACTATGGTGAAAGGTACTTTATTTTGTTTGTTGATGATTTTTCTAGGATGATGTGGGTTGCTTTCCTAAAAGAGAAGTCAAAAGCCTTTGAGAAGTTAAAAATATTCAAAGCTAAGGTTGAGAATGAATCTGGACTAAAACTAAAATGCTTAAGATCAGATAGAGGAGGAGAATTCACCTCTAACCAGTTTTATGACTATTGTGAAGAAAATGGAATAAAAAGGTATTTGAGTGCCCCTAGAACACCTCAGAAAAATGGAATTGTAGAAAGAAGAAATAGGATTATACTGGATACAGCGCGCACCATAATGATTGAAGGAAAAATTGCACACACCTATTGGAGAGATGCAGTGAACACAGCAGTGTATACTATCAATAGAACCCAATTGAGACTAGGCATGGACAAGACACCATATGAACTTTGGTTTGGTAATGTACCCATAGTAAAATACTTCAGAATATTTGGCAGCAAGTGCTACATCAAGAGAGATGACAGTGTTGGCAATTTTGATGCTAGAAGTGATGAAGGTATTTTTCTTGGTTACTCTACAAAAAGCAAAGCATATAGATGTTTCAATTTAAGATTAAAGAAGATAATTGAAAGAACACATGTCAAGATTGATGAGAAGTTTATGATTCAAGAGAGGTAATATGAATATGCACCCTTGATTAAAGAAGAACCCAGACCTAATAGTAAAGAAACTATGATTGAAGAAATGTTTGATTGCATTGATGTCTCATGCAATGACCCTGATTCATGCAATGAAGAACAACAGACAACAAAGGAAGAAACCACACCTAAGGTTCCTAAGTTTACATCCAGATACCACTCTAAGAATGATATCATTGGAGATCAGAGCAGTAGTGTTTTGACCAGATCAAAAGCAAAGAGCCTAGCATTGGATGAAGAGGTATGTTT
>MU225253.1:10987-26493 GCA_018584345.1 Thuja plicata | reverse complement strand
TCAATAGCATATTCTGAGGGCTGATATGTTGTTAATCACACTCCTCCTAGTTAGCAGGCAATAAGTCAATTTTAGTGGGTTCTCTATGCTTTTCATGTTTTCACTAACCCCTTTGATGCTAACATAAGGACTTATTGAGTGTTTGTGTCTATTCTGACAGGTACCCATTTACACACACACACCTAGACCAAGTGATAAAAATGTGATTGGAACAAAGTGGATTTTTAGAAACAAAATGAATGAAGAAGGTACAGTAATAAGAAACAAAGCAAGATTGGTATGTAAAGGATATGCGCAGAGAGAAGGAATAGACTACAGTGATACATTTGCCCCTGTGAGTAGACTGGAAGCCATAAAATTGTTGTTGGCATATGCAACAGTAAAAGACTTTAAAGTTTATCAAATGGATGTTAAATCAGCCTTTTTGAATGGTGAATTAAAAGAAGAAGTGTACATTGAACAGCCTTAAGGATTTAACCTTTCAAATAGACCAGACATGGTATGCAAACTAAAGAAATCACTTTATGGACTTAAGCAGGCCCCAAGAGCTTGGTATGAGAGACTAGATGGTTATCTCACCAAGATTGGATTCAAGAAAGGAGCAGCAGATTGCAACTTATTCACAAGAGAAACACTTGATGGATTACTATTAGTTTCCATATTTGTTGATGACATTATCTTTGGAGGTAATGACAAGCTTAGTATGACATTTGCAAAAGAAATGCAGAATGAATTTGAGATGAGCATGATTGGTCCTATAAAATACTTTTTGGGACTGAATGTAAAATAGACAGATAAAGGAATATTCATTAATTAGTCAAAATATGTAAAGAAAATATTGAAAACTTTCAAGATGGAGGATTGCAAGCCAGTTTGCACTCCTATGATAACTGGAAGTAAACTTTCAAAAGATGATGACTCAACAGCAGTAGATAAAACATTGTACAAATCTATGATTGGAAAGCTTATTTATCTAACTCAATAAAGACCTAACATATTTAATGTAGTTGGCATTGTTGGAAGATTTGCAACTGAACCCAAGCATCGTCACCTAATGGAAATCAAGAGGATATTTAGATATCTTAAGGGAACTATAGACTATGGTTTATGGTATCCTAAATCAGAGAATACACTACTTCATGTGTATACTGGTGCAGATTAGGCAGGTTGTATTGATGACAGAAAGAGAACTTTAGGAGGAGCAGTATTTCTTGGAGAAAGGTTGGTATCTTGGACAAGCAAGAAGAAAAATTGTATTTCTTAGTCAACGGCAGAGGCAGAATATGTTGCAGCAGCACTGAATTGTACAACAATTGTTTGGATCAAGCAGATGGTTAAAGATTTTGGTATTCAGGTTGACTATCCTATTGTTATTCACTATGATAACACCAGTACTATTAACATGTCTAAGAACCCTATGATGCACGCAAAGACAAAACACATAGAAATCAAGTATCATTTTCTGAGAGAAAAAGTTGCAGACAAGGAAGTGACATTGGACTATGTAAGCACAAAAGAACAGTTGGCAGACATCTTCATGAAGCCTTTAGCAAAGGATAAGTTTGAGTATCTAAGGGAGAAGTTGGGAGTCATTCCCACTCCTAAGTCTGATTAAAGAAAGCAACAAAGTACATCAGTCCTGTGTGACTGATGAATGGTTGACTACTCTACTTCTGGAGTAGTACCTGAGCATAATGGTTTATGGTGCCATTTTCCATTTATGTCAATGGGGGAGTATATACCAGTAAAAACAAGACAAACAAGGAACACATACAAGGAGCTTATACTATGGGGGAGTAAAGAAACACAATAGGGAAGTATGGCAATGGGGGAGTATTCAGAGAATACACAGTAAATGAAACTGCAGCAGTGTAGATGAATCTTTGATGAGGATATTGAGGAGATTGTATTAGAAAGAAGACACCATGAATAGAAGTTGTTTTTATATCATATGTTGCCATCAATTCCAAAGGGGGAGATTGTTGGATATTTGATTCTAAACAGTTGATTGATTGTATGTTTGTCATTGATGACAACATATAATACACAGTAGTACTTCTATATGTACTTATCCATATGATGACATGAAGACCACCGTGGATAGATACATGTTGTTGACATGTTTATGATGCTATGTTCATACACACAGACTCAGATATGAAGTTTCAGTAAAGATATATAATTATGTTATTGACGGTTACAGTTCTGGAGGATTAACAGTTTAAGGCCAACATATGTAACGTGTTGATCGAGTTGCACCTATCTTCAGGATATGCGTGTGTATATTTATGATGATTTATGAGTTGTTGATATTAATCTAAACGTGCCAAACATATTTCAAGAAGATTACAAAGTTATGATTAAATTGGTGAAGCCGACTTAGTGAAGCGACGCGTCTGTTCAACATTGACTTGTGTGGTTGTAATTATGCTTGCGCGCTTAGTAGAGCTGACAAGGATGTTATGAAGAGTTTTCTAACAGGTCCCATGATCTTATATTTGGTGTATGTATTTATACAAGGTCATTTGTGATAAGAAGAGTTGCGAAAGCCAGAGATTGACAAGCAGAGCAAAGTGTTGATGCAGTAGAGCTATATTTATCATATGTTGATAATATAGATGTTTATGTTGAAGCATTTAGAATACAGACTAGATTGTTATATTGCTTTACAAGAGGTTAAAGCATCGACACACAAAAGGAACTGATCAGACAAGCAGTGTCAAAGCAACAGTTCATTTCATTGGTACAGTGTGTATCAATTATCCAGAAGGTTGTAGCCTTCACCTCTTGGACAGTGAGTCCTCCACCCCTAACAGGGTTATTATAAAAGACTCCTAACAGGGTCCGACCCTTAACTAGGTCAACTATACCACTGCATTGTATTGTACAACTCCTAACAGGGTTGAAGAATCTTTTAACATGGATTACTATAAACAGTATAGTTCTTTGTGGGTACTAATTCCCACCGAGGTTTTTACCATTTGGTTTCCTCGTAACCAAATTGATGTGTTGAGTAATGTGTTATTTGAATGTGCATTTAATTTATATTAGTCTAGATTAATAAGTATAAAAGATTTAAAGTTGTTGATAACTGATTCACCCCCCCTCTCAGTTATCCCTAAAGTATTCTAACAGAAAGCCAAGAGGAAAGAAGACACCAACCTAAAAATGAAGAAGGGCAAGGAAAGGAATTGGTTCCGCAAACACTCTGCAACAGCCTCTACCATCAAACGATTGCCACTTACCACCACAAACCACCCCCAATTGTTCAGAATAGCTCGGAATGGTTCACACTTAATTCTCTCTAAATCACTGTAAAATCACTCTAAAATCGCTCAAATTCCTTAAGTGTTTTAATCGCGGTAATTGTGAAAATGACAGGTAATTTCTATTTATACCCGAGGTAAAATCGAGTTACCTTTCCTTCAACAAACACCGGACAGACAGACCTCTGGACTCCGGGCCCGAGGATTCCATGCAACCATACCGTCTTACGGAAAGAAGACATCGTGGCGAAGAATCCCAGAGTTTAGAATCTGGCTCCTTAGAAAGGATAACCAACTCCAGGACCGGGTCCCAGAGACACGAGAGACGAAAACAAAAAGCACAAACAACACCGCAGGAAAGAAACCATAGAGAAGGAAAACAAAGAAAACAAAGGAAAAAGACAAGGCAAGAGCCAAAAGTAGAAAGCAAAAAAGAGGGACCCAACATTTTGCACACAAAATGTAGGGACGGGGATGCAGGGCATAACAGGTTCCTCTATTTGCTACCCACCGCTATGGTAGTAGAGCCAGACATCATTTTTAGCGGGTTAATCGCGAGGGGCATTGGAATCGTCCTCTGCCTAGAGTTATTAAAATCAACACTGATGGCTCCTCTCAGGGGAATCCTGGTCCTACTGGTATTGGGGGAGTTGGGCGCAGTAGTTTTGGTTATGTCTAGTTTCTTTTTTCTATTCACAAAGGATTTCATACCAACAATCTCATGGAGGCCCTCGCCATCCTGGTGGTTGTGGAGCATTGTTGTTTGCATGGATGGCGTAGTATTATCTGTGAAGATGATTCACAAGTTATTGTGAATTTACTGAATAGACAAGAGCTTTCTGCTGTCTGCTGGTAGCTGACTTTGGTTATTAAGCAAATTCTCCAGTTATGCAGGTCTCTTGACTCTGTTACTTTTACGTATATCCCCCGTGAGTGGAATGGTGTTGCTGACTGCCTAGCTAAACGGGCTTCTGAGCATGGGCAAGGGTGGAATATTGTTGACGAGAGCCTCCTTCCCCCTGATTTATCTCATAATTTGGATCAGCTTGTTATTCAAGATATGGCTCCTTAGAGCTCTATGTTGTATTGTTCTCTTTGGCTTTCAATAAATTTTTACCCCTCTTTTAGTGAAGTATTCAAATATGAACTCAATGAATCACCCAAAACTTTAGACATTTATCTTTCCATAAAAAAAATAGCGGTAGAGAGAATAAATGGATCTAACTTGGAGAACTTTTAAATGACTTTCCTTGAAATAAAATCTAAATACAAGTGTTTTACATGAAAAACCACCATGCTTGAAGAAATAAGTAACTACAAAAATTTGAGCATGGTTAAAAAAATTATTAAAATACTCATTGACAACTAGTGTAAACAAAAAAATACCAATAAAAAATTAATTTTCATGTCTTCTTGGATCAGTTAGGTTTTTTCTTGCACAATCCTCTCACACTTTCACATTTAATATAATCTTCTTAAAATTATAGACAATCTCTGAAAACATGTGAAATTGAGAATATCTGTTTTCCTCAATCTATGACAGTTTATACTAGTGTTCCTCGTTAAAGTTGTGTTCAATCTTTTTTATCAATCAACATGCTTAATGCTAAAATTAAACACAATCTCTACCACAAACATTAGCATCAACTTGCTAAATTCTAAACCATTGAGTCAAGATTGTAAATAACTATTGAAATCTCCTTGTTTCTTAAAAAACATACCTTGATTTCAAAATTATTAGCTTTGCTTTTTTACATAAAGAAAGTAGTTGTTAAATTAGATTTAGAAAGATAATCATTATATCAACTTTGTAGTCATGATAACCAAACACAATTAATTTTTAAAAGAAATAAAAAAATATGAGAAAGTCATATGAATTGACCATAATTTAACAACCCAAAAAAAAACAAAGAATACTAAAACTATATAATTCAATATTGCTAAAAAAGAACATACACAACTATCATCTTTATTTTGGTTATCCATTTAAATACCATCTTTATTTTGGTTATCCATTTAATGTAGTCTTTTAAATATTAAAGATAGTTTATTGTGTATGAGGTGAGCTTACGATACGCTAGAATACTTGGTGTGGGTGTACTTCAAAATGCAGATATACTACTATGATTTCCTATTGGCTTACATGTTTTTGAATATTCTTTATACTTTTATCTACTCATTGGGTGAAGAGAAACTTCTATTGGAATTTTGATTATATAAAAATAGTAATTGCACTAATATTTATTCATAACCAGTCATAAGTGAAGGAGAGCGTTGTGTAACAGCTCCGGAGATGACAAGAAACAGTAAATGATATTTTTATTTTTTTTTTAAAAACCTTAATTCAATTTTTTTTTAGTTTTATAAAATGTCTAGATTTTTAATTTGTTAAGAGATAGTAGTTTAGGAGTACTTATGTCTTTATTATTTAAATAAAAAAGAAAAATACATTAAAATTTATTATATATAATTAATTAAATTTATAAAATATATTACATTAATCAGAAAGATTGTCTAATTAGGTATTTCAGATAACTTCAATGTTGATGGTAGAAAAATAAGATGAGTAGTATAAATTATAAATAGAATGCAAGAGCGTTGGAGAGAAACTAATAAATGAGTTTCAAAGTTGATTGGGTAAAGAAGAGTCCAATTAATGAATCTTAGAGAGAAGGAAAATAAATTAGTGGAAGGGAAGAGTTCTATACCATGTAGTCAAATAACCATAAATGTGTTATAAGATATGAGTAGTAGGTACAACACAAGGGAGATAACTTGATTTAATAAGAATTTTTCTAAGAAATGTAGAGTTGGTTTGAGGCTGTGGGTTGACGACTCATGGTCCCATGGGGGACTAGTCTCGCCCTAGCTCACACAGGTACCCATGATATGAGCTGCTGGGCGCTGGGCTAGGTCGCGGAGATACCCCCATGTAAAAAAAAAAAAAAAAAATCTAGTTTTTTTTTTTTAATTACAAATCTGATATTACACAAATAATTTGAAACAAATATATTCTTACAAATTTGATCCTTAGATATGAATTAAAAATAAAAAATAAAAATAAATCTAAAATTCATAATATCTTAAACTAAGTTCATTGGAATATATAATATGTACAACATATAGATACAAATTCACAAAGATAATACTGTTTAATAAACTTTAAGTTACTCAAGTTTCTGAAAAATTCCAGGTTGTCATGGATTTGTATGAACACATCTTCGTCCTGGAAAATATTGGGATACTAAACAATTGGGGTATCATCTTCCAACGCCTGTGCTGGCACGTTTGACTCAACATATGATTTCCTTTCCATATTTTAGTCTATCTGTAAACAAGCTTCCATGCTCAGCAACGATGACTACAGGAATACCATGACAGTTAAGCAAATGCATCTAAAAATTTTGTGTAGAAGTAGTAAAATTGAAGAGGCAAAAATTACATATGGATGTAAATAATTTACATATACTAGTATATAATTTTTTTGGCAAATAATTTAAATGAATATATAAAACAATAAAATTAGTTGTAATTTTCTTAATAATATTTTCAAAAGTTCAATTATACATTTGTAAATGACAAGCAAGTTCTTATACTGAACAATATAATTTGATACAAGATCTTAATGGGAATTATGATGGTGGCTTGAAATTTAAGATTGATGAGAGCATACTTACTAATACTCATTCTTTAGTTCACCAAGATGACATTGTTCTAATTAAAGGTAACTTCAACATATTTTATCAACTCACACAAATATTTAGAAATATCCTTGGGAACAACTTCAAGTTCTACATACTTGACTTAGATTCAATGAATAAACTTTCGAGTACCCTGTGTCTATGAAGGCGCTATCTTCAGCCTCTTCAATTTATATTAATGATTTTTTAAACCTTTCTATTACTAAAACCATAAACCTCAATGCCAAGACTTCAATACAATGTAAATTCTAGTGAATATAGCTCTCACACATCTTTATTAGATACCCACAACCTACATAAGCAAGGCTGAAAATAAATAGAATGAAAAAAATAGTTCAATAATTTTTCTACTTATAAGCGCTATTCAAAATATATTCTCCATGCTTCTATTTCCATTTCCATATTCATTGGCTTTTATAGTGCAATTCATGTTTTTTTCAAAATGCTTCTCTATCTTTGTTTCCTTACCAAGGGTTTTCCCACAACTTGACTAGGTTAATATAAAGAAACAACAATGAGAAATGGAATGAACGAAAGCCTTCATAGTCTCTAGAAATCCATTAATGGATCTATTGTTAAGGTAGTCAAGCAATAAAATAACACAATTCCTCCTTCCATTAATAGCCATTGTTGCATCCGCTTTAAGGTTTGTATGGCATTGCTAAAACAATAATGTTTGTGTCACCATCTATCTTGCATCTCTTTATTTTTTTAGTAATTTGAGAGAGTTTACAATCTATTTTTTCTGTCTAGACAATGCCTAATGTCATAACAAACTTGGGATGTGACTAAAATTTTGGTATCATGGAGAATAGGAAAGACTCAAATGAATTGTTATTCTTTAATTCCTTTTGCTTGTGAGAAAATGGCCCAATTCTTTGAATAATCAATGGAACCTAATTATCCAATTGAGTTAGAGGAATAGAGTAAGTACAAACTCACTATGAGTGGTGAATTTATTTACACACTTTAACTATCATAGGTTATAGCCAAGAATAGTATGTTGATAGACACAAGAGGGCATTGAATAAATACAAATGTTTTTATTTCGGAACTTAAAAAAATTTCATTATTGTTCACTTTTGAATTGATGTAATAAATGAGAGAATGTTGGAATACTACATCTTAGTTTAATAGATTAATAAATAAATATGTTAATTTAATATGTGAGGAGCTAGGTTAGTTGGGAAGTTACATTCCTGTAAGTTAGTTTTAATGGAAAATAAATGCTTTTAAAGCTAATGGATTCAAAGTAAATAATCTCAAAAGTTCCAATAATTAATATTTTATTTTATGCATTTTTTATTTGTGCATCAATGGTTAATTAACTAAAGTGAAAGAGTCATTGCACAAGAGGAATATTGATTAACTAAAGTTAATTAAATATTTTGAAGAATAAGAAAAATAGCTTGAAATAGATTTGTGATTCCACCATGTTTCATTAAGAGATAACATGACATTGAAGTAACTACCAATAATTCAAGGATAATATGTAGGAGAATCTTCTTTGCAAACATGTAGACTACACCAAAGCTTAATATTACCTAGAAGTTCTTAGGAAGCATAAAAAAATTAGTGGTCATGATCAAGATGCTAAGATTGCTAGAGGTGGGAATTCTTTCTAAATATAAACAACCATCATGAATTCTTTTTTGTTTAATATTTAGAATCCTAAGCACACCTAATATCATCAAATAAATCAATATGAATTTAAATATATATAATTTACCAATATCTACCAAATTTTTTGAGTAAATTAAGTGGGTAAGGGCTTCAATTTGTTATAAATAAAAAACCCAATTACAACCAAGTTGAAAAGTCTCAAGAACAACAAAATAAAGCACCCTAGCGAAATAAAATTTTAGTTCCCTCGTAATATGAGAAGCACCCAAATAGGAAAAAAAATCACCCAAAATTTTTCGCCATTTATCTCTCTGAAAAACTAATGGTGGAGCAAATTAAGGGATTTGAATTACAACTTTGGAGTGAAGTTTCATAGTTGGAATAAAATCTAGATGCAATTGTTTTATTGAAATACCACCATATTTGATGAAATAAAGAAGATTTGTAAAAACTTGACAATAGTGAAACATTATTAGAGAAACAAAAACCATTTATTGAAAATTAGAGTAAACACAAAATACTCATTGAATATTAAAGTAAGTAATCTCCATGTCTCCTTGAATCGGCTAAGTTTTTCTTGAACAATCCTTTGATATCTTCAAATTTAATAAATCCTTTTTAAAATATAAATAAAGACAATAGAGTAAATATTCTAGACAATTATTTTACAAACAAGACATATTTGGTTACCATGTTATGAAACCCCTTTAAATGTCCAATCCAATAATATTATGGTAAGATAATTTTGTGGCATCTTCAGTTTGTTTGAGTATATTTACATAAATTATCAAGACCTATTTGTTGAATTGTCATTGTATAAATACAGATGAGCTCATTTAGAATGGTGCATATATCTTGAAGATATGATTCCATGTATAAATCTTTCAAGTTTTCCATAAGCTTTCTCACATTTACCAGCAAGTCATGTGTTGGGATAGAACCCGTGTCAAATCTATTGATCTCTTTCTCTAGGTTGACTATTTGTGAAGTGTACCCACGCCTATGAAATATGCTTAAAGTGCTTATGCTCCCACCATATTTCATCAATTCGACACTCCTAGAAAGTGTAATTAAAACTAGTGAAAGGTGCCAAATCATTTTGAGGTTAGATTTTAGGAGCATTAGTGCAACTAACTTTTAGCTTCTCTGTGATTTATGTGTGCTAATGTTTAATGTAACGAAAGATTTATCATGCTTAATTCACTTTGTCTCTTCCAACTTTGGTCCAACATTTTATACATTAGTTATATGTGAGCATAAAGGTTAATGCTTTATTGATTTGTGTAACATACAAGGAGAATTTATACAGAGGAAATCCAATTGATAGTTGAGAACTAATAGGTTAGTTGTTGTTCTGTGACTACAGTGACAATAATAATGGTATTACATTAATATTCCTTAATAAATTGATCTTACAAATATTAAATTTATTTTGTCCTAAGGACCTTCCATTAATACTTACATAACAAAACATACCGATTATATAACATGAATATATTTTAAGAAAATATTCTACTAAAGAAGCAAATCCTAAACCAAGTGGGGTTCCATCAAATTGTCGCTTGATCCTCAAAAAGGTTTCACTTTGAGTTGCGTTCTTAAGCTCTTAGTTCTAAACTTTCAATTTATAGAGTCTTGAGTTATTCAACAAGGATCCCTAAGAGATACAAAAAAACTCTATCATTTTCTAATGACTACAAAGGTTATAATTCTTAATCATATACTCTGAAGCTCACTAAACTACAATCCATATTGAGATCAACACCAAATCCCAAACCTATCTCTAAAACATAAGATTCACAATATATGTTTTCTTTATATTTGTTAACATCAACAAGGAAAACAAAACAAAAAATATAAACCAAAAATTTAAAAAATGCTTCTCATGTGCAAAACACCATCTCAAAGTAAGAAAATGACTTCATATGATGGAAATTCCTCCATTCTCCAATGTTATCAACTTCCAAAATGGCTCTATTAGGCCTTATCCATTTGATGAATTATGTGAGTCTTTGAAGGCCTTTTCAGATGTAGCCCCAATTGTCTAATAATTGCTATTTGGAAATCCATTGAAAATTTCGAAGGTCTCATCAAGTATAAAATTGATGGCTTCAATTGACACTCCAAATTTTGACTCATCGTCGCAAAAATCATACACAGCTCAATCTGATGCAACATGCTCATTGTTGCTATGTTCATGGCATCAAAGATTTGCATCAACTATTGAACTTGCAAAAATATTCTTGTCTTTAAATTCATATAATTAATATCAACTTGTGTAGAAGTCTCGTATATTTGAATAGAGGTCCAAGCATAGGCAACCTAATGTGAAGATCTTAACAATGCAACCCAAATGCCAAACAAACCAACTGTCAAATGTACAAACAACAATTTTGTTCCTTGTTCTTTGTCCATCACTCAAACTTCAGTCACCATTATCATAGTTGTTTATCGAACAAACATTGAATTCCAATAAAATATCTTTTTTTCAACATTCGCTAATTTTCAGCTTACTTTTTAACAGGGTGTAGTTACTTGGAGTTTGTCAATCATCAAGCCAATCCAGAGTAAATTGTGTTTCCACAATTTCAATTTTAAGATCAAGGATGGAAGAGGCCCTAACTCGCAATCACTGGTGCCAATCTTCTCATCACAGATGACACGTTTGAGAGAGCTTAGTCCACAAACACCACTAGGCAACCTCCTCAGACGAGAACACTCTCTCATGTCAAACTTTTTCAATTTCTTGAGCTAGCCTATTTCCTCTGGAAGTTCTTTCAAGCCCCCGCACTGTGAAATGTCTAGAAATTCTAGCTGCCCAAGTTTTCCAATTGATGCCGGAAGCTCTTTCAAGCCTGGTAGTGCTGATAATCTTAACATTCTAAGAGAACTCGCATTTCCTAGATCACATGGTATCTTTTCAACCAGATGGCAGTTGGTGATAGAGCATATACGAACAGAGGGCATATGACAGATGTCAAGTGGCAATTCCTTCAAATTGTTGCGGTGGTCCAGGTTAAATTCTTGAAGGTTGGCATTACTGAATGTGGAAATATTTCCAAACCCTTCACATAAACTTAGAGAGAGTTTGTCTAATTTTTGTATTACTCTAATCTGTTTCAAAATAGTGGGCATGTCCAACTTCTCCAAGAGAACACTTCTGAGCTGAGGGAGTGAAGACAAGGCATATAAACCTTTAATTGTGGTCCTCTTTCTACTCAAATTACTCAACATTAAAATTTTCAGCTTTTTCATGGTTTTGAGAAATGGTGGAAGAAAGTATTCGCTCGCAGAAAAGTGTACCACTAGAACCTCTGTCTCTGGAAAATCCATCTGATGCCACTGATTCTCAGCCATAGAGCCTGCAATAGATACATCATATATGCAATTAAATTTGAATATCTTTCAGTTTTCAAGAATATCAGCAAAGATATTTCTGTTTCAATAGAATCGTTATTCATAATGAAAAAATAAAAAGCTAAGACATTTTAATAGTTCAAATAGCTTGTAGATTTTGCCACTCAACAAGTATGAATGTTCTTGGCTGAATCACCTACCTGTGTGAATAGAGACAATTCGAGCATCAAATGGTCTATCATTATGCATCTCCCACTTCCCTGGGCATGAATTATCTCTTCCTATGGACTATAGTGTCCTGGCTTCCCAAATATATGGCCAAATCTCACATCATGGTGAAAAAGTATAGCTCAAAGGCATTTCCATAAAAGATTGTTGCTTGACTTCTGATATTACAAACACAATATCAGCTTAATGTTTGAGGAAAAATAGATAGAAAGAATATAACATATATAAGGATAGGCAAATACCCCGGGATGATAATAACATCTTGCCACTCCATCTTCCGAATATGAATCCAAATGTCTAGCACTGCATCAGCACCGATTTTCTTGTTCTCTGGAAATATGGCTAAATCTAAGAAGCATTCCCTCCCAACATCATCCAAGAAATCAATACTCATCTCCAAGCATCTAAAAAGTCCCCCTTTGTGATAACTGGATATGGACTGCCCCTATGAGAGCTTATTCTTTGCATTCAACCAGGTCATATGAGATTCCCCATTCAAAGAGCTCCCAATCACCTTTAGAGCAAGGGGTAAGCCCTAACATTCAACTTACCCCTGCCATTCATAAGATTGATATTTTCGTTAGTATCTAAAGGAAACTCGGTAAAAGATGCAAATAAAGACAAGATTATGTTATACGATTTCAGCCATATTTTTCTCATCTAACTACGTTCTTAGGGAAGATGAGGGCACCTTAGCATGTCTTTCCTATCTCATTCATCATTGGGTAAGTGCACAAAGATGGGGGACCAAAAAGGGGGTATAAGATGCCACTTTTTTCTGAAATCAGCAAACTCTGAACTTCAATGAGAAATTGAGGATTCTTACACTCAAAATTTTAAAATGTGACAAAAACAAGAGTTGTTCTACTCCGAATATAGTTTCTAAACTACTAATTTATTTTAGAAATGGTAGAGATTAAGGCCCTCAAAAAGGGGGAGCACAAAAAGTGGTCCTATTTTTTGTGAAAAAACATAACATAGCGTCTAGTGTGCTCCCCTAAAATGTTTAAAAAAAAATTTAAAAAAATTAATCGCTCTGGTGAGAAATTACCTAACACCACCTAATTTATTATAGATTTATTTATTAATTTTTTTATGAAAGTGTGATTTTTTGCCATTTTTCAAAGTGGACACATTCTGGAAACGTGAAATTTTTGTGTGCTCCACCTAGAAATTATTGAAAACTAATTGAAAATCAAAACTTCTTTTTTTAATAGTGTGTAGAATGGAGTCTAGTTTCTAAAAATGTATTTTTTTTCAAAATTTGATGAACGAGCCAAAATCTAAGCCCAAATGAATACAAGTTGGTTTTTGACAAAAATCAGACATACTTAGAAAATAAATTAGAGATGAAAAGCTTAACATAATGAGAATTCAAAATAAATTACATGGTTAGATAGCTATCAGAGAGATCTACAATATCATTCTGTCTGATTTTATCATTATTGAACCACGTGCAAACCTGACGGGGAGCACACAAGAAAAAATGTTATTTTTCTCTAGGTTTGCTGGAAAACACGTCTCAAACCTGTTTGAGTCCTCCAAGCCTTTGGGTTGGAACTCCAAGGAAAAACCAAGTCTTAGGCTTGGTAAACTTCAATGTCGTTATAAGGGCATATGCCCTATACTCACTATAGGGCGTACGCCCTATATTAGACACAAAATAACAAAATGAGAGAGAGAGAGAGAGAGAGAGAGCCTAAGAGTACATCTTAGGGGTCTTATGGTGTCCTAAGGCACAGTGAAATATCTTATGACCCCTTAAGACCTGTTAATGTGTACTAGGAATCCTAAGATGTATTCTTAGGGTTCCTAAGGGGTCGTAAGGTTTCTTAAGGGGTCCTAGGACACATTAATACATCTTATGACCACTTATGACCCCTTACGACCCCTTAGGAAGCATAAGACTACATATTAAGGGTTGTAAAGTGTATTAAGGGGTCCTAGGACCCATTAATGTGTCCTTACACCCCTTATGACCCTTACAACTCCCTAACAAGCCTAAGAGTATATCTTAGAAGTCGTAAGGTGTCTCAAGGACCCTTTAACACCCCTTACGAACCTGAAGATGTACTTTAAGGCTTCCTAAGGGGTTGTAAGGTGTCATAAGTGGGTTGTAGGACACATTTATGGGTCCTAGGACCCCTTAAGACACCTTATTAGCCATTAGGAACAATAAGAATACATATTAGGGTTCCTAGTATATATTAACGGGTCTTAAGGATTCATATGACACATTACTATGAATTAAGACCCCTGAAAACCCTTAAGATGCACTTTAAGACTTCCTAAGGGGTCATAAAGTGTCATAAGAAGACTTAGGATGCATTAATGGGTTCTAGGGCCCCTTAAGACACCTAGTACCCATTAGGAACCATAAGAATACATATTAGGGTTCCTTGTACACATAAGGGGTCATAAGACACATTATTGTGTCTTACGACAACATAACACCCCTTACGACCCCTAAGATGTATTCTTAGGGTTCCTAATGGGTTGTAAGGGGTCATAAGGGTTCGTAGGACACATTAATAGGTCCTAGGACCCCTTAAGACACTTGAGTACCCATAAGGACCCCTACAAATACATATTATGGGTTAGATTACACATTAAGGGGTTTTAAGGGGTCATAAGACAGATTACTATGTCTTATGACCCCTTGAGACCCCTTACGACTCTTAAGATGTCATCTAAGGCTTCCTAAGTGGTTGTAAGGTGTCATACAATGTCGTAGGACACATTAGTGGGTCCTAGGACCCCTTAAGACACCTTAGTACCCATAAGGACCCCTAAGAATACATATTAGAGGTTTGATTACACATTAAGGGGTTTAAGGGGTCATAATACACATTACTGTGACTTAGAACCCCTTAAGATCCCTTACAACCATTAAGATATACTCTAAGGCTTCCCAAGGGGTTGTAAGGTGTCATAAGTGGTTATAGAATGTATTAATGGGTCCTAGTGTAACCACCTGAATTTGGTTTGTTGCAACTATGGACCCTATTTTCCCTAAGTGTGATCATACCCTCAATTTATGTCCAAACGACCCTGTTACTGCTTGGCATAATTCTTTAAATAAATTTAATATCCTAGGTGATTTTTATCATGATTTATATTAACTATTATAGCCATACAATTCAAATCAATTTCGACCAATCAAACATGGCTATAGTATTTAATTATAAAGGAATTAAGTAAATTCCTAAATCAAATACCCACTTGTAATTAACCCATTCCCCTAGCCTATTTAATTTAATTAAAATGGCTATAGTTCTCTAATTATTAAAAAGCAATTTCATTGTTTAAATAATTAATTCCTATGTTTTTA
>MU225253.1:0-10259 GCA_018584345.1 Thuja plicata | reverse complement strand
AGCTTAGTTTTCAATTAAATCTCTCATTCTTAGGAGTGTATTGTCACTGAATGGTGCATAATCTAAGGGCATGATTATGGCATTTTTCAAACTCTTCCTAGATAGGGAGCAATAAGTCAGTTTTAGTTATTTGTATCTAACCTTTGCTCTTTTATGCTATTTTTCACTAATCTAATGACTTATTGAAGTGTTGTGTCGCAGGTAACAGGTGCATCATTTGACACACACACCTAGAATACATATTAGGGTTCGTAGTACATATTAACGGGTCTTAAGAGGTAGGACCCCTGAGATGTACTCTTAGGGTTCCTAATGGGTTGTAAGGGGTCATAATGGGTCGTAGGATGCATTAATGGGTCTTAGTACCCCTTAAGACACCTTAGTACCCATAAGGACCCCTAAGAATACATATTAGGGGTTTTAAGGGGTCATAAGACACGTTATTATGTCTTAGGACCCATTAAGACCCCTTTCAACCCTTAAAATGTACTCTAAGGATTCCTAAGGGGTCATAAGTTGTAATAAGCAGTCATAGGATATATTAATGGGTCCTAGTAACCCTCAAGACACATTAGTACCCATTACAAACCATATTAGGGTTCCTATTACACATTAACGAGTCTTAAGGGGTCATAGGACACATTACTATGTTTTAGGACACTATAAGACCTCTTACAACCCCTAAGATGTACTCTTACGCTTTCGAATGGGTCATAAGGTGTCATAAGGGGTCATACGATGAATTAATGCATCCTAGGACCCCTAAGATGTACTCTTAGGATTCCTAAGGGTACATCAGAGGTCATAAGGGGTCGTAGGAGTCATTAATGATTTCTAGAAACCTTTAAGACACCTCAAAACCCCTTAGGAACCCTAAGAATACATATTAGGGGTCCTAGTATACATTGAGGTGTCTTAAAGGGTTATAGGACACATTAGTGTGTTTTAGGACCCCATAAGACCCCTTACGACCCCTAATATGTACTCTTAGGCTTCTTAAGGGGTCGTAAGGGGTCGTAGGATGCATTAATGGGTCTTACTACCCCTTAAAACACCTTACGACCTCTAAGCTGTACTCTTAGTCTTCTTAAGGGGTCGTAAGGGGTTGTAGGATGCATTAATGGGTGTTAGGACACCTTAAGACACCTTAGTACCCCTTACAAACCCTAAGAATACATATTAGGGGTACTAGTACACATTAAGAGGTCTTAAGGGGTCACATTACACATTAATGTGTCTTAGGACACCATAAGACTCCTTACAACCCCTAATATGTACTCGTAGGCTTCCTAAGGGGTCATAACATGTCATAAGGGGTTTTAGGATACATTAATGGGTCCTTGTACACCTTAAGACACCTTACAACCTATAAGTTGTAATCTTAGGCTTCTAAGGAGTTTTAAGGGTCATAAGGGGTTGAAGGACACATTAATGGGTCATAGGACCCCTTAAGACACCTTACGACCCTTCATATGTACTCTTAGACTTCTAAAGGGGTCGTAAGTGGTCATAAGTGGTTGTAAGATGCATTAATGTGTCCTAGGTCCCCTTAAGAAAGCTTACAACCCCTTAGAAACCCTAAGAATACATCTTAGTGTTCCTAGTACACATTAACGGGTCTTAAGGGGTCATAGAACATATTACTGTGCCTTGGTACATGATAAGACTCCTTACGACCTGTAAGATATACTCTTAGGCTTCCTAATGCGCGCGCGCGCGTGTGTGTGTGTGTGTGTGAGAGAGAGAGAGAGAGAGAGGTCCTAAGACCCCTTAAGACACCTTAGTACCCATTAGGAACCATAAGAATACATATTAGGGTTCCTAGTACACATTAACGGGTCTTAAGGGGTTATATGACACATTATTGTGTCTTAGGACACCATAAGACCCCTTACGACCCCTAAGATGTACTCTTAGGGTTCCTAATGGGTTGTAAGGGGTAATAATAGGTCGTAGGATGCATTAATGGGCCCTAGTGCCCCTTAAGACACCTTAGTACCTATAAGGACCCCTGAGAATACATATTAGGGGTTAGATTACACATTAATGGGTTTTAAGGGGTCATAAGACACATTACTATGTCTTAGGACCCGTTAAGACCACTTGTGACCCTTAAGATGTACTCTAAGGATTACTAAGGGGTCGTAAGGTGTCATAAGCAGTTGTAGGACATATTAATGGGTCCTAGTACCCCTTAAGACACCTTAGTACCCATTAGGAGCCATAAGAATACATAGTAGGGTTCCTAGTTCACATTAACAAGTCTTAAGGGGTCATAGGACACATTACTGTAGTTTAGGACACCATAAAACCCCTTATGACCCCTAATATGTGCTCTTAGGCTTCCTAGGGGGTTGTAACGGGTCCTAAGGGGTCGTAGGATGCATTAATGGGTCATTGTACCCCTTAAGACACCTTACGACTTCTAAGATGTACTCTTAGGCTTGTTAAGGAGTTGTAAGGGTCATAAGGGGTGTAAGGACACATTAATGGGTCCTAGGACCCCTTAAGACACCTTACGACCCTTAATATGTCATCTTATGCTTCCTAAGGGATCGTAAGGGGTCATAAGTGGTCGTAAGATGCATTAATGTGTCCTAGGACCCCTTAAGAAACCTTACAACCCCTTAGGAACCATAAGAATACATTTTAGGGTTCCTAGTACACATCAACGGGTCTTAAGGGGTCATAGGACATATCACTGTGCCTTAGGACACCATAAGACCCCTTACGACCCCTAAGATGTACTCTTAGGCTTCCTAGAGAGAGAGAGAGGTGGGAGAGCTCTCTCTCTCTCTCTCTCTCTTAGGACACCATAAGACCCCTTACAACCCCTAAGATGTACTCTTAGGCTTCCTAGAGAGAGAGAGGTGGGAGAGCTCTCTCTCTCTCTCTCCCTTGTTACCCCCTCACTCCTTTAAAGTGGATGAGTGTCTAACATGGGGCGTACGCCCTATGTAAGAACACAAAACAGGCTAGAGGGCATGCGCCCTATGGCTTGGGCAATCCAAGCATGGAGGACCAAAAAGGTATTTGGCACCTTTTTGGTCCCCCTTCTTGGTTCATATACCCCATTATGGTTAAGACCACAAGAGTTAAGTGTTATAAGTATGTTTCTTCCGTAATATTAAATATGCATTATATTACATTGCCTAATCTCTAGGTTAGGATTGTATATCTCTTTGTATAATATCAATTTGTAAAGCTTAAGACCGATTATATTACATGAACAATACTGTGTGTGTGTGTGTGTGTGTGTGTGTGTGTGTGTGCGCACTTGTTCCTTGGTGATTTCAAGATTTACATTCAAAGAAAAATGGGTGCAATATCTTACTTAGTGTACCATCTTCAAAAGTTAGCACCCATTATTGGATGTCTTTTAGGACCTACTAGACCCCATTTTAGTGATTCCTATATCTGAAGGTCTTTTTCTTGATTTCCCACATCTTTCATGTTCTTTCTCCGAGATTTTTCACACTGCCCAAACCCTAAATTCACTTTGGAATTAACCCCTTCAGGACTAAGCCAACCCAAGTTGGCCTTGTCCTTGGGGGTTGGTTTTAAGTGGGCTCTAGGCCCAATGTGAGGGTGTTTTATTTCCCGATCTCAATGTGGTTGACCTAGCATTTTTGAGTCCTGAAATGAGTATAAAAGTGGTTCTTCTCCTCTCATTTTGACATCAATTCTTTATGTAAGCTATCCATGAATATCCATAACATTCGTGAGAAAATATATTTTTCAAGTGCAAGCAATCAAGCATTCAAGTTGTGCAATTGAAGTGATGGACTCAATATTTGAAGACAAACATTTCATTGAAGATCTCCAAGTCTCCATCTCTCCAAGTCTTCTTCCATTCAAACAAAGAGAATCTTCTCTCCTTGATGCAAGTTTCTCTCCCATGGTGGCCTAGTGTAGGAATTATCAAGCAAGCAAGATTCATTCCTCTTCTCTATTCATGATTTTAAGCATACACTCATTGAAGATCTAGGATTGACAAGTGTAGATCCATTGCACTTGTGAAGGAATCCTTGATTCTACATCTTCCAAGCATTCAAGCATCCTTGTGGAGTCGATTGATTTCTACATCCATCCATGAGGTTTTCCATGCAAGGCAAATATGACATTTATCTTGTTTATGCAATTTCATTATTTCATTTCAAGGTTGATTCCTATATAGGGGCTTGACCATGGCAAGACCCTTTCCATCAACCTTTTTCCCTTTTTTCTTGTGTGCATGAATAGGTTTTTCATCTTTTGGATCCATAATTTTAGAGTTGCGGGACCTGTGACTGATCTGCTACAGATTCCACCCACTTTTGTGCCTCTAAGACAAGGTTGAATTTCTTAAACAAGGTTGAATTGGGTCGACACTATCTTGAGGGTCTCCAAATTTCACAATTAGAAGTGACAGGTCTCGGAGATCTAGATTCAGAATAATTTGTTATTTTGACAGTTTTGCGACAGTCATTTCCAGATTTGAAGTTTGTTCCTCCTTTCCTAGCTTTCAAGGTGAGTTCATTCTTCTTCCTTTCATCTTGCATTTCCTTTTATGCATCAACTCTGATATCATATTCAGTTAGCAATCATTTCATTTATCATAGTTTGCATTCCTTTCATAATCTTGCATATCAATCTTAACAATAAAGGAATTCATCTTTAAACTCCATTTTCAAGTCTAGATCTAGCATTAACATCTCTTCACCTCATTTGGGCTTTGCTAATCTGATTTGGGTTTGAGAGTGAAGCCTTTGGAGGTATTCCCAATGTAACATAGGATAACTACACATTCCCCTCAAAAAAATTTAGATTTGGTGAGCCATATAGCCTACCCTAGCCTACTTGGTTCACCATTTCTTATGTTACACTTAGTAAGACACCTCTCTAACCCTAATTATTGCAATTGTGTTTGTAAAGTATAAACTATTGAAAATTCTAGAAGGAGACATTACATTCACCTCTCTTAGGCTCTTCACTTTCCTTCCCTTTATTTGTTTTCCTTTGTTGGGCTTGCACCTTCTCCGGACTTGTCTCTTTCCATTGTGTAGGAGGTAATTTTGAGAGATTTTCTTCTTGAGGGGTTGTCAGAATCTACAATTCAGCCATATTGCCTTCTCCTTCATCTCCTATATCCATTTCTCCTAACATTGCCTGCAAATCAACTTAATTTTCCATATTCTCCTTATGGGGCTTCAATGCTTGTTATATGTGGTATATCAACTTGGAAGAACTCATTAAGAGAGGTTAGAAGTTCATATCCTATAGGGAGCAAGGTTTATAAATCTCCTTTGTAGCACATTATCATATGACTATGAGAGAAATTTGTGTAGTCTTTAGATCAACAATTCTGGTCACAAGGATGTGAAGCTGCTTGGAGCTTGTGACTTATAAAGCCAATCCAAAATAAATCATCCTTCCAAACTTTCAAATCTAAGTTGTCGATAGAAAAGGTCTTGACTCACAACCATTGGCCTCTAATCTTCTCATAAAATTTTGATGTGTGACAAAATTAAGAAATATGCCCAAGCATAAGGTATAAGATCAACAAATGAGATTTAGAATTCCAGTGCTTAACTGTCAATTGGGATTTGAGGTTTTGAGGTCATTGCATTGACCCTTCACAATCGACAAATTTATGTGGCACCATACCTATTTTTATTTTATATCATTAAGAAAGATATCTCCTACCTAATAAGTAGAAGATATTGATGACATATTTTCCCATTAGTATGCAAAGGAAAATAGTTTTAAACCGTCAGTAACACCAACACCGGAAGACAGGTTTAATACAACCCGACAAACAACTTCACAATGTAAATCGACGACACAGTTTTATAGTGTAACCTGACAGTGCAGGTTACAATGTAAACCGACAAAGTAACCCGATAGAGGAAATCGATAGAGTAGACGACAGAGGAACCCGACAAGCAATTCACAAAGGAACCTGATAGGCAGACTACAAAACAACCCGAGCACCAGTCTACTGAGAGATAGTTATTATCCCAAGAAATGTGGATATGACTTCCACGTCAGATAAAATATTTGTGATTTATATTTAGATTTTTTATTTTTTTTAAATCCATTTCTTGAGGGATAAACAATGTAATTGTAATTGTTTTAATCAGTCTAACTGATTGAAAACATGCAAACTAGGAGATTAAGGTCAAGTTGTAAACCTTTGATTATAGAATTATCTTTGCAAAGCGTGAAACTAAAATAGGTCAATCTAATGTATAAATAGATGTGTAATCAATCAGAACAAGAGGAGGTGACTATGATTATAGCCGAGGAGCACATCTATGGATTAGACTAAGAGTTTTATGCAGAAGAACAACAAAAGATGAAAATGGTTATCAAGACCCAGATTCAAGGCTACCGAGAAGAACGGAGGTATTGATCAATCACTATAGGTGATACATTATACACGTGAACTTAAATGGATTTGTAATCAACAATTCTAGATTGCATATACTCAGGTTAATGAATATTTTTTACTACATTCTAACAAGTGTAGCAAATAGAAGAAATCCTTTGAGAATGTGGATTTAACAATCCTTTGTAAATCTCTTAACCGAGTGCACACTAAACAGTGTTGCTAAAGCTATTAACATAGTAGACCTTAACTAGTCTCTACATGTTACTCCTAACAGGGTAAGATCATCATAAGTGATCAAACTTATAAGCCTTAACCGACCCCTTCCATTTTGTAGATAGTGAAGTTTTGCGGGTTTCATCCCCACCGCAGTTTTTACCTTCTAGCAGGGGTTTTCTGTTTTACCAAATCTTGTGTCATGTGTCAACACATTTCATTAATGTTTTCATGAATGTTTACATGCTAATTGAGTTTATGAATTGATATTACATGCATAAAGATAGAATAGCACATATGGTTGGTAATACAAGCAATTGATTACTAAAGGATAAAGGTTAATTGAATAAAAGTTTAAAGGGTACTGATTCACCCCTCCCCTCTCAGTACTCACCATTCCATTATTTCCAACAGATATTTTCCACAAGAAGTCAAAATATTGTATTGCTAAGTGTGTAGTTTTTGAGTCAAACTCATTGATCCATGTTTCATTAGCAGTGGTTCACAAGAACCCATCTTTCATAAGAATGAATAGGTTGGAGTTATCTTGATATTGCTATCAGGATTCAACACTAGTTCATAAGAACCTATTTCTCATGAGAATGAATGAAACATGCATGAGAATGAATGAAACATTTGGACACCAACACTAGTTCATAAGAACCTATTTCTCATGAGAATGAATGAAACATTTGAACATTCCAAATGTTTCATTCATTCTCATGAGAAATAGGTTCTTATGAACTAGTGTTGAATCCTGATAGCAATATCAAGATAACTCCAACCTATTCACTAGGTAGGTAGTACTCAAAGAGAGACAAGCTTCGACGCTTAGTTAAAAGAGGTTCAAATCCTTTAGACGAAAATTTTAGTTTGTTCAGGAAATTATGTCCTGCTTGATTATCGACGTTTTCTATGGAATTTTATCGATCTTTTCACTGTTTAGGATTGCAAAACTTTGGTAGGAGGAAAAAGTAGTGTTTGGTATAACATTAGAACAACAAATTTAATTGAATCTGATGCATCTGAAATTAGCGCCTTTCCCGAGGTTTGTGTTTGGCAAGACAAACAGAGGCAGAGGATGATTGATCCCGTAGTATAAGGCTTTTTGGAATATCTTAGTGGGTTGCGGTGTTTCCTGATCAGTTCAGGCATCAGACAGATTGGTCTGTGCTTTATTACCATCCAGTTTGGTTATGTTTGTTTTTCTACTTGACAACTATTTACCACTTCATGTGCACGTAGTGATAGATTGGTAAAGCTGCTTCCTGCAGGCAAAATGGGTGATGTTTAAAAGGATCCGTTTGAGAATGATACGGTGATGTTTAAGGGGATCTTGATTGGGGACACATGAAGTCTGAAGGCAGTTATGTACGCATCAATTTTTGAAATCTGGGTAATATTTAAATAGAGTTGATTGGGAATAAACTGGGTGATGTCCAAATAATGAGTACTTCAATTGTCAAGGCAGGACTCGAAGTCGCACACAATGAATTTTGAATGCTGCATCAAATATTCTAAAAATTGCTTAACTGGGTCTTGTGTAAATAGAGTTGATTGAGAAGGATCCGGAAAGTTTGTAAGCAGTCACACATACGATGAATAATGATTGCTGGGAAAAGTTTAAGCACTCACCCTCAGATTGAATTGTAATTTCTGGGTAATGTTTAAACAAGTACTGGAAGTTTCAGGCAGCCACATATGTCGAAGTGAATTAATCAAAAGTATTTCCTCCGAGATTGAGGCTTGGGATTGCTGCAAGACCGGAATAAATGAGTAAAGTTTCTTCCCGGAGGTATTAAATTACTCTGCTTCCCATGCTATCAAAATTTGCTGGCATATCCGCAGCCACGTAGACATCATAGAACCCCAAAAATGTTTGCAATTACAATGCCTGGAGTAAGACCCTCAGATCTTTGCTTTTTGAATATCAGAACAGATGCATTCTTTGAAGCAGAAAATAATCAAACCTGACAATTGGAAAACTTGAAAACATAAAGATGAAATCAGAACCCTAAATCTGCAACAGACTAGAAAATGAAACAAAACCATTAGAAATTTAAGCAGTTTTTCAGAAAGATTGCAGTGAAATAAAGTTAATATTTTGTAAATATTGCGAACTTATAAATAGATTTTTAAAGTTTGAAGATGTAATTACATGGAATTTGCCATGCAGCTTTGCATGTAGTGTAATGACAGAATTAGCAGTTGAAATTATAAGTCATTAATAAAGCACTGTGGTGTTAACCATATGGTTATCCACCTTATCCCTCATCACCCACAAGAACTTGCACAAAATTTAAAATATTGGTTTTAATGTGGGAATTCGAAATCATGTACAATAACAAGGTATGAAAATAATAGTACCATTTTCCTGTCAGTTTTCCCCTCAACAAGAGAAGACCCCCAAGAAATTGGGGATATCAGAAGAATGTATCTGAATTTATAACTTCGATATATACATTACAAGGGTGAACTTTTTATATGTTGGCTCGCTGCAATAAGATTTAGCTGAGATTTTGTATTCAGTGCACTTTTTAGATTGGGTTTTCAATGTTCTTTTATACCAATGTTCTTTCTTACCGATACTCTTTGAACCAAGTTTGTAAAAAAAAAACATATTAATAAATTCAATGGTATTTACCACTTATCAAAAAAATATATAAAAAAATAGAATAAAATAAAATGATTTAGCTGGGATAAAATCTGTAACATGCTTTGCATCCAGCATCTATAGTATCCTTTGTATGCAATAAAGAGAATGTATTTGATTACCTGCAAGGGGTGTGATATCTCTTGAAGCTTCCGCTTTGTGAGGTCAATCATCAAGCTAAGTAAATTGTGCTTAATCATTTTGTATTATTGAATATTATGACGTGAAACAAAATAAAACAGTACACCTATGCATAAAGTAGTAGATGAACATTGAGATCTAGAGTGCTAGTGCCTGACCATCTCTTGGGATTCAAGGTCATTGCGTTGGCCTTAACATGAGATTAATTAGTGTCAAGGTTTATGTGGCAATACACAAAAATCCATTTCATATTATTAAGAAAGATAGCTCCTTCCTGATTCAGTAAGGGGTAGTACTTGGAACAGAGAATCACCAAACCTTATTTAACCGACATTCAAATTCTTTGTACGAAAATTTTAGTGCTTTTGTTTCTGAAATATAGGACTACTAACTTCATCAAACTCGGTATGTGCTATGAAATAGCAGTCTTGTCAGTACGAAGAGAATCTTTAGGCAGAAAAAGATAATTTGATTCCAGTCTATTAAAAATCCCCTTGCTCCAAAATGTGCGAAAGACTCTGTTTATTGAGGAATTTATCTTCTGCTTCTGAGTATTGTTGATGTGAGTTTTGTACCACTACATAACATATAGGACCAAACGCTTGATGCGGAGTATCAAACACTTAACCCTCTCTTGAAAAGTATATACTCACGAAGAACATGAGTAAACACTCCAAGGTTCCTTCCCTGTGGATCCTAACTCAGTTACAATGATGTGATTTGCTGGTAATCACGTCGGCGGGCTTACGCTATTTCTTCAAAGATGTTAGACTCAGGCTATGATGATGATGGATTCTAGCTTTTCAATGTATATTCCCTTTGTTTCTCCTCTTGAATTTATATCACTCCAATCTGTTCCTCTTGAATTTATATCACTCC
>MU225252.1:382710-393637 GCA_018584345.1 Thuja plicata | reverse complement strand
TTTTATGCCCGTGTTGGTCGCAATTTTGACCAACACAATTTCCACCAACGATGTGTTGGTCGAAATTGCGACCAACACGGGCATAAAAGTAAAAAAAAAGGAAAAGTTTTCCTTTGTAATGCGACCAAGCTAAACTTTTTTATGATATGGTCGAATTGTTAGGTCGAAATTTTAGGTGAAATGTACTAGTGTAACAAGCAGTAAATGTTGCAAATTTGTATTCAACCTCTACAGTCGAAATATATAGAGTAGGTTGCTTCTTAGATTTCCATGAAATGACTACAGAACCAAAACTAAATGCATAACCAAACATAGACTTCTAGTCATCTATAGAGTCGTCCTAATCAAAGTCAGTATACACAACCAATTTACACTCCTTAGAATGCTAAAAAGAAAGACCAAAATGCAATTTTCCTTTAAGATATCTAAGTATCCTTTTAGTTGCACCCTAATGTGTTTCCTTCGGTTCAGACATGACCTTAGAAACCAAACTTATTGCATATGAAATATCTAGTGTGGCTATGGTCAAATAACGAAAACTTCCAACCAACTGTCTGTAAATAGTGAGATTTACCAAAGGAGAATCATCAAAAGTAGACATCTTAATACCAACCTCCATAGGTGTTCTTACGCGATTGCAATCCTGCATATGAAACCGTTGAAGAAGATCTTAGACATACTTTTGTTGAGAAAAAAAATACCATGTGTATGTTGCCAAACTTTAAGATAGAGAATGTAATGCATCTCCCCTAAATCAATCATTTAAAATTCAAAAACCATTGTTGGTCTAAATTCAAAAAACAAAGAGGAATTATTGTTAGTCTATATGATATTATCCACATAAAGAACAACAATAAGGACATCCTCACCAAAATGGTTGATATAAAGATTAGGATCAGAAGGATTTTTTACATAACCGTTTTGCAAAAGAAAAGAGTCAATTATAGAGTACCATGCTTGAGGTGTTTGTTTTAGACCATATAAATCGTTCTTAAACCTATAAAAAAAATTTTCTTTACATGGAACTTGAAAACCTTGAGGTAGAGAAACATAAACTTCATCATTAATATAACCATTTAAGAAGGCACTTTTAACATCCATTTGGTAAACACTCCATCCATTTTGAGCAGCCCAAGATAGAACTAATCTAACAATATCCATCCTAGCTACAAGAGAAAAAGTTTCCATATAATCAACACTTTTATGCTGAGTGAAACCTTTTGCAGCTAATACAGCTTTGTATTTATCAATAGTCTCATCATATTTAATTTTTTTTATTTGTTCTACATAACACGAGTCTTGAGAACATAATGACTTGTTTATGAGATCTTGTGGTCATTTTATCAAAATTAGTATCTAACATAAGAGATGGACGATGATTTTTCTTAGCTCTTCCTCGATATTTTTAATATTGCCTAGTCTCCACCTTTGAGGATGAAGGTTCTGTACTATCAATCTCAATATTTTGAGCATTTTCATCAAGAGTATATCATTCTTTTTCATCAAAGGTAACATCTCTACTTATAATGATTATTTGACTGATATGACCATATAATTTGTAAGCTTTATTTTTAGAATCATACTTATAAAAAATGTATTTGATACTTTTTTCATCCATCTTTGTTCTTTTTTCTTTAAGAATATGTGCATAAGAAACACAACCAAACACCTTAAAATGAACAACAAATGGTGTCAAACCATACCAATCTTGTTCAGGAGTCCATCCAAGAACGATTTTTGTGTGACTCCTATTCAACAAAGAAACTCGAATTTTAATTGCCTCTCCAAAAAACTCTTATGTAAGTTCTTTTCTTTCATCATGCTATGAGTGATTTCAACAATGGTTCTATTTTATCTCTCAAATAGCCCATTTTGTTGTAAAGCGTAGAAAGTGGTAAAGTCTCATGAAATCCCCTAACCCCTACGAAAATCTAAAAGCACATTTGAGCTATACTCTCCACCATTATCTAATCTAATGACTTTAATGAATTGACCACTTTTTTGTTTAACTAATTCTTTGAACTCATCAAACTTGTCAAAGACTTCAAAATTTATTAACCAATAGTAGATCCAACATTGCCCAAGTAGTGAAATTCCTAGATGTAAGCACATGTCCATAAAGGATAAGGAACATTGGATTATAATGAGAGAGCATGTGGGTATCTTATAAACACATTAGAGTACTTTTTTGTTATGACTTGGACAATATACTTTTCATGAAGTGGTACATATATAAGGACTCTTTGATGTTGATTAGACAAGATATGCACATAGTAGGAGGTCTACAAGATTAGGTTCATGGATCTTATTTCTTTATTGGTGGAAGAGTTGGTGAGAAAATGATAAGCTATGGCTTCTCTTTCTACTATAGGGGTAGAGTATATGACAAATAATCTTTCTTGGGTGGAGTTTTAGAGTTTTTTTGTGTGGTAACTTCAACTTGAAGCTCCTAAACAACTACTTGGCTTTTTAACTTGATAAGTTTAGCTTTAAAACTTGTGTTTAAACTTTGATTTGTAAAAAAATATAGTTTTGAACTAATATGATAATTGGAGTGTCATCGTTGTGGTTAAGATCACTACTCTATATAAGACTCTAAAATATATTAATGTGTATTTTTGGACATTATAGTTTCTTAGTGTAGATTGTTAACAAGCTGGTTTAGATAGTCGGATATGACGATTAGCCTCTAGTGGATGAGTTTAATTTGTTGGAGCACCTTACTATTCCTACAATTTGTACAGGAAATATGATTTCTTTGGAGTAGGTGTATAATTAAATATATATATTGCAACTCATAGACATAAATTAATTATTTAATATTTAAAAGTTATAAAAATCATGTTGAAATGGAAAAGAACATCTCACTCAAATGAAACCATGTAGACTTTACATACAAGGTTTTATTTGTTAAATGTGATTTGTATTATGATTATTGCAATAGCTATCAATTATGGGGATTACTTAGTGGACTTGATCTAACACCTTCAATTGACTAATAATAGCATTGTATAATAGTGTACATAAGAGACACTAGTGCTTCATGAATGAGTTATTACGGATTACACATAACACCCTGTTCAAGGTGGTCAAATATTTCTTGAAAAGGGAGTTACATTATATTTCACAGGTCACACTTGCGGGTGGTATTGTTGGAGTTTAACTATGAATCTCTGTCACCTATTTTCGGCCTATAATTTTGGCAAATGATTTACAAGAAATCTTTGATGGTTTCGAAAATGCCACTGCACTATATGTCAAGCGATTGGTATTAGAATTGATAGGAAAATATTTGTGTATTTGTTATACTTTTATAATTCCTGCTAATTATAGAGTGTTGATCTTCCTAAAGCCCTGAATTTCGAGTGTATTACAACTAATTTTCTTTGTTTTCAATGAACAGGTTTGATGCTTAGGAAGCCATGTTTTCCGTTTTCCACTAACTCTTGTGTAGCTGCATATCCTATTTTTCTCCTCTTTCATTTTTTTCTATTACATGTGTCATTTACATGTAATTATTATGTTGAACATGTATCTATTGTTAACTTGCACAATCTCTCTACATAGGATTAAGTGGAAAGAATCTATCTATTTCTTTAATTTATTATCCAAGATTCGCCTTGAGCGTAGATTAAGTAATTGATTTTGTAAATGTACTTTTGTTCAATAAGAATTTAATGTAGAATCGACAAGCTTATAAATTAAAGGACGTGATATTTTTCATTATTAAACTCAAATAATAGAAAGCATAGACGTTGACTTGTCACAATATCATGTTGTCCTTATTTTATTTTCTACAAGTTGTTAATATCAAAGTGAAAGTAGAAAGTTGTTAAATAAAAAACTAGTGTTAGATGTGTTATGAGCCTCTCGAATCTCTCTTACTTACCAACAATATGTTTATTTTCCTACTAGAGGGGATTAAAACGCAGTGAGGCTCTTCAGGTTTCTCTTCACATGTATTCTAGTGTTATATGTGTTATGAGCCTCTCAAATCTCTCTAACTTACCAAAAATATGTTAATTTTCAAACTAGTGAGGCTCTTCAGGCTTCTCTTCACATGTATTTTACACTATCTAATTGTGATGGATCCTAGAATAGGCTTTGAGTTTTACAATATGACATGTTCTATTTTTAATAGACACATATCTATATAGAATTTAATTCTCCTTATATCATTATATAGTTGTTAAAATATTTTCTTTATTACATTTTTATGTGACATGTGACCTTTTTCATAATACTGCCCTAACTTTAAACTTATAACTACAATTAATCTCTTAAAAAAGAATAAAAATTCCAACAACATATTACTAAAACCATCTAATAATCTATACATTATCTGTTTACAATGCTAAATCTTCTATATATATTTACCTTCCGTTTCTATTACAAGTGACCCTACAATATCCTTATCTAGAAATCTATAACCTCTAAGTTCACATATTCAGTAAATAATATATACAAATCATATTACCAAAATTAACATCATTTTGTACAATTAAATTTCATAGCAAGGAAATGGTATATTTTGTTGATGAATAGTGCCTTTCCATTAATAAAATATCAAAAAACATATTCACAAAAAAGGGGCCGGGGGATATAAAAATCACCCCGTGAGAGTTCACACGGCAACCGCTGGAAGCAAGAAATAGAAACTATTCATCAAAAAAAAAATTCCTTCAAGCTGCAAGAGCAGTGCCAGCCAAAGGAGGAGGATCTGCATCATCAGAACCCTAGGCATCCCTGGGATTGATAGGAGGGTTGGGAGATGACCAACCATCAGCAGGATCTTCAATATCTTTATCTTTCTCTGCCCGAGGCAGAGAAATAGCCAAATCCAAGTGGGGGAAAGACCACTTGGAGGAGGTGGCAAGAGGCCAAGAGGGACCACCATGAGCAGCAGGAGCATCAGGAGGGGCCAGGGCCGGAGACCAACTAGAGGCGCGGCAAGGCAGAGAAGTAGAGCGACGCCGCCAAGCATCATTGCCACCTCGAGAGAGCGGTGGCGAGGAGCCTACGACTGCAGGTTGCAGGAGCGGTGAGCTCACAAGCTACGGCCATGATGATGACCTCTGGGAGGAGTACCATTTGCAGAAGCTGAATCCAGGACTCGGGCAACCGTACAGGGAGCATTGCCACAATGATTGAATAGCTATTGAAGGTGGGCCATCTCTAGAGAAACTTTGTTAGCTTCCACCTGAATCTGCATCATAACGTTGTTACATATAAAAGATTTAGTGTACAAAGCAACATTAATATCAAGAAAGTTGTCAGTGAAGAGAACAACATTTCTATCTGTAAAGGAGAAAAATGATGCTATGTAGAATAAGAGTGTTTTGATACTCAAATCACTTATCACCTTCCATTTAATTCTTAGAGTGGAGGGATAAATAAGACGTTCCCTTTTTATTCTCAAATGTACAAAGGAAGGATCCAAATTGATCAACCCAAAAATGATCAATGCATAAATGAATCAATCTATTGGAAATAAGAATAAAGGAGATCCTAGGTTTCCCTCTTAAAAATGTGTTTTGAAATGAATGTAAATGTGTGATAGATTTAGAATGATTAAGTATTTGAATTGAAATGGATAGGAGGAATGCACTAACCTTGAAATATTATAGATCAAAGAATGCTATTTTCTAATTTCTATACTCTGTTTTTGGAAAAATTGAAGTATGATCTGAAACCGAAATGCAGAGACAAACAAAACCCAGAAATCTTTTTCCATTTTGATTTTCTCTTATGAAAAAGATTGACCTTGACCCACAAATGTCAACCTTGGTCCAATAATTTCGACCTTGACCTGTACAGGTCTGACAGAGAATCTGTTCACGGATCCCGATAGTTCACTGAAAAGGGTATCCAAATCTAGTCTCAAATCTTCTGTCTGGAACCTGTAACTGCAAGAAAAATATATTTTTTTGTTGGGGGGGGGAGGGGTTTACCTTAGTCAAACCTTGATTTAGGAATTAACCTTGAAATCAATAATTAAAATAAGAATGCTAGCAAGTAGTAGAATTGAATCTAACAATGAAACTCTAGTATTCAATAGATATGCAATTGTAATTCAAATGTAAGAAAGTATGTAAATATGAAAGCTTGGACTCAATAGAAACTATAAACCTCCATGATTGTATGCTTGGAATCCACCTTGAAGAGAATAAATGAGTGTTGAGGATGCACAAAGGATCTTGAAGGAAGATCACACCACCATGATGGCTAGATCTAGGGTTTGAATGATGAATCTTGAATGTTTGAACCAAATCCCTTCAAAGGCTTGAGAGCTTGAATCCTTGATCTTCAATGGAGGAATTGAATGCTTGAGAGGAAGACTTGGACACCTTGAGAGCTTAAAAACATGTAGAACAATGGATGCTTGAACAAAATCTTGGTTGGAGCTTTTTGCACTTGGAAGACTTAGAGAAAATAAGAGGAGAAGGCTTCCTTTTATATGAAATTAGGGCACAATCTTCTAAGGAGGCCAACATAGGAGAATTAAATTTCAATTAGATCCATGCCCTTAGAAGAGGATCTATATTAAATTTAATTTAGGATTTGCCACTTTGGAACCCAAAACAGCCGACCCGAAAGCGGGAAAATGAATTTTTGATGACCTCTGACAACTGACAGATTTCCAAATTGAAAGAGGGACCCAGGTCAAGTTCAAGGTCAACCCTGACCTAGGTCAAGGTCAAGGTCAACCCTGACCGAGGGGGTCAGAACCCCTAGAAAAAGTGCCAGGTGGGATAGAAGGTGCCCATAGAGGCCCAATCAGGGTCCTAAATAGGCACATAAGTAGAGAATGATGCAAAAATAGGAGCATGATATGATGGAGGTCAAAAATGTCCCCTAAGAAGGTCTAAATTCTCTTAACATGGAAGTGCTTCCATTTTAAGATGATACATTAAGCCCCCACTTTAGCGGGAGTACGGAAATCGAATGTGCTCACGGTAAAGTTAGTGGAAAAGGATCCTAGTGGATTGCAATGAGATAGAATATCACTAAGTCAGGGATATGAGCCCCGAAACCAAGGATTCTAACTCAATATACATACATAAAGATATGGAAATAAAGAGCAATCAATCATAGAAAACATACATGACTACATAAGTAAGACAACAACAACACCATAGATAGCATAGCTTCATGATCTAATCCTACTAGCATGAAAGTGAAAGAGAGAAGAAAAAGTGATTACCTCACCTAGTAAGATGCCCACCTTACTATGAATCACCATGGAGGGAGAGCCCAATAGGTTCACCCAAAAATTGTGCTTGTAATTGTAAATGTGTCTTCTGATGGCTTTTGAAAATATCCATAGATCAGCATTCTTGTATCACTATGGAATATAAAATGCATGTCCATTCAGTATTTAGCAACTTATGTGTGTTACCTTTCGAGGATTTAGCATAATGCAAAAATAAAAGGGGTGCGTATCTCTTCAGGATTTAGCAACTTATGTGTGTTACCTTCCAAGGATTTAGCAAACATAAGAGTAAAAATGCGTGTCTCTTCAGGATTTAGCAACTTATGTAAGTTACCTTCCAAGGATTTATCAAATATAAAAGTAAAAATGCGTGTCTCTTTAGCATTTAGCAACTTGTGTGCATTACCTTCCAAGGATTTAGCAAACATAAAAGTAAAAATGCGTGTCTCTTCAGGATTTAGCAACTTGTGTGTGTTACCTTCCAAGAATTTAGCATGCTGCGAAATGTAAATAAATGTAAATTATAGTACAAGGGAGACCCTATATATGCCCCCCTCCTTATCATGGCTACCTACTAGGTAGAATAAGGAAGAGGAAGAGGATACCTACTTCACAAGGTAAGGAGATATCCCACTTTAGAACAATGTACACCATATTCTTAGTGAAGAGTATTGACCTTACATCTAAGAACATAGACAATCGTGAAATGGATATGTCACTTATGGAAAAAGGATCCTCAAAGAGGAAGAGATGTTATCAACAAGAGCCCTACCAGAGAGGAGTGCTTAGGATAAAATGTCATCTTCAAAAAGTAAGAGGGACCCAAGATTCAACCATCAAACTCCTTCCAATGAAGAGGATGAGGAATCTTGGAATGAAGGATAACAAACTCTAACAAAAAAGCAAGGGCAAGAGTTTATAAAGAACATAATTTGCAAAATAAAGAAGAGATAATGACCTAGGACAATCACCTCTCAAATAAGGGGGTATCAATGGTCAAAACATAGATATTTATAAGTAAAATAATGTTATATGATAAAAAAATGCCACTAAGCTAAGAAAAGTAGATCCTTAGATAGAGGAAGAAGGAAAATACCTTGCCCCCCAGGGGTGAAAGAAAGGGATATATCAAATTATATCAAGATATATTGTAGCAAAGAGATATCATTTGAGAAGTGAAAAAGTAACCCTTGTGACGGATAACACATTATTTAGTTTCCAAGGTGAGAGATTTATCAACCATGGAAACCCAATGTCAAACAAAAAAATAGGTTATAATCAAAGACATAAATCCTTAATGCAAACCAAAATTTTCATGTATGCTGGATATCACATAATAGATAGATACTGCTTAACCAAGGAAAAGTGGATCCCTGAAAGATAGAAAAGAAGGAGATGGCATCCTTGCCCCCCAAGTATAGGAATAAGGATGAAAGGGGACCTATTATATTGCTCACAATATTATGCAAGACAACAAGCCCCCAAAGATTAGGCTAACATTGTTTACATAATATGGAGTTCCATAATAGGAACATAAATGTTATTTAGATAAAATAGGATGGAAATACAACTCATTGCCACATGATATATAAATAACTTTACTATCAATGAGCTGCCTAATCTTATAATGTAAAGCTTGAAATTAATTAGAGTGATCATGAAATCTATGATTGAAACAAAAAGGAAGAATCTTCAAGTATAGACTATGTTTCTTTTTGTTTTTAGGTCTAGTAATTATCTTAGCATGAAGGAGTTTAGGCAGAACAACCTCTTGGTCAAATTCCTTCATAGGGTCATCATATTTTGAAATGTTATTTGAGATGCTGGTAACATTGATATGTTGTTGAGGATTAAATCCCAATCCATAAGAATTCTCATGCCCCCCATTCTGTAAGGGCATTTGAATTCCATGTTTATTCTTAGTACATCCTTGAGTATGGAGTCCTTGTTTAACTAGTAAATGATAACCAAGACCATAAGAAGAATCCATATCAAAAAGAGTCATTGGAACTTCGGCAGTCACTATGTCATCATTAGTATGTTTGATAGATTCACAAGAAGAAAAAATAAAGGAATACATCCTAGGAGAAGATGGGGTAGGAGCTTGATTCTCCATAGGATCATCACTAAGAGGGAGAGCATTGAGGGAATTCATATCATTCCCCACTAACGTCTCATTACTAGAAGAAATACCAAATGAAGGTAAAGAATCTATAATGTTTTCTGCTTTCTCTAAAATGTATACATAAGGAGAGTGTGTTTTAGAAAAAGAGTCATGATCATGTATGAATATGTCATTCATTAATAAATCACCCTCTTGTATCAAAGCATCTTCACAAGAAGGGAATAAATCAATGTCTTTATCCAAGGGTTCATCCCAAAAAGTAGAATCATCCATAATGACCTCATGAGGAAGAGAGTAATCAACATCCAAATCCAAAGGTTCATCCCAAATAGGAGGATTATCCTCCCTATCAATAAAGCACACTATAGGAATGCCTAAATCTTGATCCCTAAAGGTGGAAGAATTGTATTCTAAATAGGAGGAGGATGAGATAGAAATGGGATCCATGGAGATCTCATTTGAACCATTTGCATTCTCAATTCCATGTACCTCATTAAGGGATCTATCATTTTGTACAACAAAATCCTCATCAAAGTATTCAAAACAAAAATCATACATGTTGAACACAAGAAAACACTACAAGCATGAAAAATGTAAATGTTTTTGTATTTTTAAAGAAATTTTGTGATTTTTATGAATTTTGAAATATAAATGCAAGAGCATAATATAAAACCTATTTCTATATGCATGCAAGATCTAATATGAAATGCAAATCTAACACCAAAAAGAAAAAGTTGTCTATCGTAGGTTCACCAAAATGTAAAGGAGAAAAATGATGCTATGTAGAATAAGAGTTTTTTGATACTCAAATCACTTATCACCTTACATTTAATTCTTAGAGTGGAGAGATAAATAAGACATTACCCTTTTATTCTCAAATGCACAAAGGAAGGATCGAAATTGATCAACCCAAACATGATCAATGCATAAATGAATCAATCTATTGGAAATAAGAATAAAGAAGGAGATCCTAGGTTTCCCTTTTAAAAATGTGTTTTGAAATGAATGTAAATGTTTAATAGATTTAGAATGA
This sequence comes from Thuja plicata, assembly GCA_018584345.1. Classification (NCBI taxonomy): domain Eukaryota; kingdom Viridiplantae; phylum Streptophyta; class Pinopsida; order Cupressales; family Cupressaceae; genus Thuja; species Thuja plicata. Next base: position 383,266 of record MU225252.1, on the reverse strand, counting down.
TTAAGTATTTGAATTGAAATGGATAGGAGGAATGCACTAACCTTGAAATATTGTAGATCAAAGAATGTTATTTTCTGAGGTCTGTACTCTATTCTTGGAAAAACTAAAGTATGATTCGAAACCGAAATGCAGAGACGAACAAAACCTAGAAATATTTTTCCGTTCTGATGTCATCTTATGAAGAAGGTTGACCTTGACCTAAAAATGTCAACCCTAACCCAATAATGTCGACCTTGACCTGCACAGGTTCAACAGAGAATCTGTTCATGGATCCTGATAGTTCGCTAAAAAGGGTATCTTGATCTAGTCTCAAATCTTCAGTCCAGAACTTGTACCTACAAGAAAAAGAGATTTGTTTGTTGGGGGGGAGGGGTTTGCCTTAGTCAAACCCTGATTTAAGAATTAACCTTAAAATCGATAATTAAAATAAGAATGCTAGCAAGTAGTAGAATTGAATCTAACAATGAAGCTATGATATTCAATAGATATGCAATTGTAATTCAAATGTAAGAAAGTATGTAAATATGAAAGCTTGGACTCAATAGAAACCATAAAC